>UESW01003832.1:386970-506566 GCA_900491605.1 Calamus simplicifolius
GGCCGTGTACGCGGCGGAATGCGCGGCGAGGGGAGGTAGTGGCGGAACGAGGGAGGGGGGCGCGGCGGAGGGCGGGGTGGGAAGGGCGATCCGGAGGCCGAGGAATTGGGAGGACGAGGCCATCATATCTCAACAGATCGGGAGCGGGATAGGTTCGGGAAGGAAGCCGGAGGTCACCACCTTTTATAGAAGTCGGATTTGGGTTTACCGTGGTTAAGAGTCGAAACAGCGAGTAATATTAAAATTATGCGGAGTGTGGTTAAGTGAATGGCTTTGTCCGCGGATAACTTCAAGTCTTCAACTTGGCTTGGCCGAGTCCGCAGGGAAGGGGTGGATCAGAGGGGACTGCGGCCTTTGTGGCACGGTAGGGTGAAATGAACCTCTCGCTGGTCGCCACGGCCGGAGAGCTCGGATCTCCCCCGCTACTTTTGCCTTTGTTCAGTGAGTTCACTTGCAAACTTCTACAAATATAGATTGTATTAATAATAACAACAATAATTTTTTTTATTTTAATTAATTAATATTAATTATATAAATAATGTTTTATTTAACTTTCTTTTAATCATATTTATTATAAGATGTAAAAATTTTGAGTTTTTTTAATCATATTCTTTTACATGATCTTTGATCTACTATTTATTTATTATTTTCTTAATTTATTTTTATTTGAGCTACTCAATATTTTTATGAATAATTTTTATTTTTATTCTAACTTTTCTTATATTACCATATATTCACCTTAACATTCTTATTTTCGCCATATTCATCTTATGTACATGTAATTTTCTAACTGCTTATATTCCGCATCATAAAGCATAGATAATCTTATAGTTGTCTGATAAAACTTTCGCTTCAACTTGATAAGACTCTATAATTACATTAGATTTCAATTATGCTTCTCTATTTATCCAACTTCGATCCTAAATACCAAAATGATCATTTTTATTAACTCATGTCCCTAATTTATACTCTATATTTATTCATTTTAATTATACTTAAATTATATTTTATGTATATGACTTTGTCCTACTTAAAATAAAATATTTAGATTCCAGTACATTCATCATAGTTCTAACTTACGATTATTTTACCTTTAGTTTTATATGCTAGTATTATATCATATGCTAATAAAATGCAGCATGCATGCAATATCATCCTATATATATTTAGTAAGCCCATCTATAATAAAGCAAAAAATAGGAAATAAAAGCAAATCTTAATATAAGTCTAGTGCAACAAAGAATTGGTTACTATGGCCAACCAATAGTTCTTACACTACTAACTACCCTATCATATGTATTTTTTATTATATTAATAAACTTAACATACTTGTTTCTTTTTTAGCATCCAACATAAGATTTTTTTAAGGGGCTTGAGTATATTCTTTCTCTAAATTAATAAAACCATATAAAATTATATTTCTTTGCTCTAAACATTTTCATTAACCTTCTAAAGAGAAAATATCTTTTATAGTTGACCTTTATGATATAAAACCAAATTGATTCTTTGATATTTTTTGTAGTACATCTCAACCTATGTTCAATTCTCTCTTTCAAAGTTATATTATAACTAATGAGTTTAATAGCATGATAATTAGAGCAGTTTTAAATATTTTCTTTTTTTTATAAATTGATACTATAATGCTCTTTTTTATTAATTAAACATCTTTTTAATTTCTAAAATTCTATTAAAACAAATTTGGAACCTATTTTAGTACCACTTAAATATTTCTAAACTTCTATATAAATCTTATCAGGTCCTATAACTTTTCTTGCTTTTATTTTTTTTATAGCCTTATTTTCTTCAAATGTTCTAATTCTATAAGTATACATCATAACTTTATTTTTAATAGAGCTAATAGGATGGCCTAAATTATATACATGATTTTTATTTAATAATTTATTAAATAGCTTCTTCAATTTTTTTAATCTCTTTCTTCTTAACCAAAACTTTTTATTGCCATCTTTAATGCATTTACCTGAAATATATCTCTAGTTTTTCTATCTCTTACTCTTGCAACTTTATATATCTCTTTCTCCTCCATCTTTGTTTTTAACTTGTGATATATTCCTCATATGCCTTATATCTATCTTTTCATATGAGATTTTTATAACCCTCTTTTAACCATCTTATAGTTTTTCATATGTTTCTCCGTTTTTAATCTTAACTGCTAATTAAACTTTCTCATTCCACCATCAAGTTAATTTATCATATGGTTCTTTTCCTTTTGACTCTCCAGATACCTTTATAGCTACTTTGCTAGTACTATTAGCCATCTCTTCCCATATAATATTAATCTCTCCATCTATACTCTATTTTTTTTATTACTATATCTTTAAAAATAATTAGTTTATATTTATTCAAATTTCATTATATAATTCTTGGATTCTTATACCTTGTAGCCTTTATCTTTTATTTTTGAATACATACATCTATAATCATTAATTTATATTGTGTAGTTAAATTCTTAACTAGTATAACATTGTAATTTTTATAAGACACTCGATCAATCTTACTAGTAAGAAAAAAACTAGTTGATTACATTATATCCACTTTCAAAAGTTATCAAATTAGAATCTTTTTTAAAAATATATATATCAAACTAATATTAGATCATATATTGTCACAAACTCTAAATTGATATTTTTCTTATTATTTCTATCCTCCAATCTATAACCTTCATGCACTCTTTTAAAACCTATATTATACTTTTCTACATGTCTATTCAATTCTCCTCTAATAAATATTTTTTCTTCACTAAGAATCTCTGAAATTAGTTCATCCATATCCTTCCAAAAACTTTTCTTTGTCACACTATCTAAACCTATGAAGTAGCATGAGCACTAATAATATTTATTAACTTCTTATGTATCACTAATTTAATTAAAATTATTCTATATCCTATTCTCTTAATGCCTACAACTTTATCTTTTAGACTTTTATCTACAATAATTTTTATTATTTTTATTTCTATATTTACTGATATACCCAAGTTTAAATCATCAACCTCTTTTACTTTCACCATCCACTTGGTTTTCTACAAGCAAATCATTAATTCTCCTTATAATCATTATCTATTAGTTCCATTAATCTTTCTATTAGTGACCATATATTTCAAGTTGCTAAATATATTTTGCTTTTTTATTTTTATTTTTATTTTTTGACTAACTTCTTTATTTATAGCCATGCATAAAAGTGTGGGAACCCTTGCTTATTTTTTGTCATACTTGGATGCTAATATGATGCATCACTTTCCATATATAACCGCCCTAACTACTCTTATCATTTTCATTACATATGGTGTCGTCACTTTTGGGGAACATCATAATTTTATTTCATATTCATAAGATGTAACTATAGTTTTGCACTAGCTATCAATCTATTACAACCCTCTTCCTTTATTGTAGATAAAATGTGGACCCTATCAAATACCAATTCATTACTATAGAGATTCATGAGTCCAAAGAAATATAACACGTGTGGGTTTGTAGACAATGCAATCATTAATTATTGATCAATGGACAAGAGAACTATCAAGGTGCTATAATGTAGAGTTATAAGGCTTAGCAATGGAGAGTCTGACTGCATGGTCTGCTCCCTACCTTAAAGAACCTACAAATTCTGAGCCTTCTATAGCATACTTATCTGTCCTTTGAGACAGATACTTCAGTGAAAACCTAGTAAAGATGATTGGTATTCAGTTGACTCCTTTTATAAATTCATCAATCACGAAAAAGCTATCTACCCTTTTATGGTGCAGTTTGGAAGGCCTTTGAGCCAAAAAAATTAAGGTACTCTTATGTCTCTCTCATCAACAAATTACATACTAGAAAGGTTAATGGTAGATACATGCTATATAGGACCAGTTGGAAATATCTGGCCATTTATTCACTAAGATAGTGTTTGATAGAAAAAATATTATTCATAAATAAGTGTACGGGATATAGTTTATCCCTTGGCTATCCCTAGGGATATCCCTTGGCTATCCCATTGATCATGTCAAATGTAAAAAGGTAAATCCATAGGATAACTTTTTTTTACTCTTATTTGAAGGGATAACCAGCTATTCCTGCATTTTTAGGGAATAAATTGAGGGAATATCCAATGGTTAACCATGATTAACCATGGATTATCCCTTTGGTTAACTTTATTCCCAGCTATCCCTTATAGTTATCGTTTTTTGGGAATAAGAGGGATATCCTCTGAAATATCCCATATTTCAAACACTACCTAAATATTCTTTTTCTAATTAGATCTAGAAAATTAATCAACTGAGGTTAAGAAAATTACCTTTAAACTTTTGAAAATTTTGAAAAGGTTCAAGAAAAAATAAAAAAGCATATGTCGTGGGAGTTTTGCTTTCCAAAAAGGGAGGAATACAAAAATATTTTTGAATTTTTTTTTTTTTTTTTTTTTGAGATCTTCTCTCACTAGAAAGATTATGAGCTTTACTTTGCGAGAAAACGTCAATCCTAAGAAGTGATGGAAGGCTCATCTGTCTACTTCATGACTTCTTCTTTCTTTTTCTTTTTTTTTTACCAAAACCTTCCTTGCAATATTCCTTGAAAATATACCTTCATATAAAATAAGACATAGAGAGGGAATCATGTTCCCCTCCTTTACTCCCAAAAAAAAAAAAAATAAAAAAAAGACTGTCCAGTTAGTTTAGCAACTTAAGAGCATTAAAGCCAGTTAAGAGGAGGGATAAGCAAGGTTCTGTAATTAGTTTCATTTTTTCAACATAAAAAAAATTTATCCATCAACTTTCGATGCATAAAAGCGCGCATTAGACATGCGGATTGATAGCATGCCCATGCTGCTGTGTGTGCAGTATGTGTCACGGTCTATTGAACTATGACACAAGCGTGTGATCAATCTGTACATTCGATTCACATTTTGTGCACTAATTTGGACTGTAACACACGTGATGGCACAAGTACATGATCAATTTATGCGTTCATTGCATACTTTATGCACTAAAATCGTGTACAAAGATTTTTTCTTCCAACATAATTGTTGAGTTAGTATTAAATTTTAGTTCTTTTTGGATGTTCAGTGTGCAAAATATTGGCTAATGGTTCCGGTGGGGTTGCAATGGGCAAAATGAAGAGGGCTTCGACCAGGACAGTGGGGATCGGATGCGTTTGATGGAGTGGCAGCGTTCACAAGCGACAAAAATAGATGCGATGTGTAAGTGAGAAAGCGCAGTGGTTGGTGAAGCAGAGGGCTTGATGAAGGAGGTAAGAAGTCATCTTCAGGCAACCAGTACTCTTTGGGCTGTTAGAGGGGCTTCGAGATGCCAAAGTTGAAATAAAAATATCTATTTTTGAAACTTTCTTATCCTCTGTTGGCTGGCTACTTTATAATTTATATTACGCTTGCTCTTGTTCAAAGATGCCCGATAATGATGGTACTGTTGTTAAATGGCCGTACAAATCTAGAGGTTAATGCAAATTAAATTGGGTCATATAAATTTCGTTCAACTTTGATGGGTGATAGATTAATCTTTGCTTTAGTCCTTTGTGATGGGACTGGATTGACGAGTGATTCCACGACCGCTGGCAGGGCTCTATTTTCAACGTTTGCAAGGACTCTAACCGAGTAGGCAAAGCCTGAAAGTCTGAGTGGAAGGAAGGAAGGAAGGAAGGAAGACACCATATATAATTGTTTAAGATATTAAGGTAATGTTTGAAATAGAAGATAAAGAAGATATTTTTTGAATATTTTTTTATTTTTAAAAGTCATAACTATAAGGTAGTGTTTGATATGGGGGATAAGGAAGGATATCTCCTAGATATCCCTCCTTATTCCCAAATGCTATAACTAAAAGGGATAGATCTGAAAAAAATTAACCAGAAGGGATAACCCATGGTTAATCATGGTTAACCATGGGTTATCCCTTAACTTATTCCCTAGGGAACCCAGGAACAACTAAAGTTATCCCTTGATGGCAGACTTGTAATTTTAAAAAATGCTTATTCCCTCAGCTATCCCCTGGATAAATGCTATCCCGTACATTTATCCAAGGATAGCTTTTGGACTATCAAACACTACCTAAGGGATAGCAGAGAATAAAGTTAACCAAAGGGATAATCAATGGTTAACCATGGTTAACCATAGGATATCCCTCAATTTATTCCCTAGAGAATGCAGGAATAGCTGGTTATCCCTCCAATAAGAGTAAAAAATGTTATCCTATGGATTTATCTTTTTGCATTTGATATGATCAATGGGATAGCCAAGGGATATCCCTAGGAATAGCCAGGGGATAAACTCTATCCCATACACTTATCCATGGATAATATTTTCCTATCAAACACTACCTAAGGGGGCGCAAACGGTTGCCAACGAGATTTGTCCTTCGATTCGAATGTGATCGATCTTTAATCTAAACTTTTTTTAGACGGACCTGCACAAAAACTTGAGAAAAATGAATCAAGCATCGCATGGCCTGCCGAACCACACTAATTTAGCTTGTTTCTCGGAGGCATATCGTAGCGGGCTGGCAGGGTTCTATTTTCAATGTTTGCAAGGATTCTAACCGAGTAGGCAAAGCCTGGAAGCCTGGGTGGAAGGAAGGAAGGAAGACACCATATATAATGTTTAAGACGCTAAGGGGCACAAATGGTTGCTAACGGAATCTGTCCTTCGACTCGAATGCGATCGATCTTCTGATCTAAACTTTTTCCTAAACGAACCTGCACAGAAACTCGAAAAAAACGAGTCAAGGATCGCATGGCCTGCCGGACCACACTAGTTTAGCTTGTTCCTCGGAGGCATATCGTAGCGGGATGGCAGGGTTCTATTTTCAACGTTTGCAAGGACTCTAACCGAGTAGGCAAAGCCTGGAAGCCTGGGTGGAAGGAAGGAAGGAAGACACCATATATATAATTGTTTAAGATGCTAAGGGGCGCAAACGGTTGCCAGCGGGATCTGTCCTTCGACTCGAATGCAATCGATCTTCTGATCTAAACTTTTTCCTAGACGGACCTGCACAGAAACTCGGGAAAAACAAGTCAGGGATCGCATGGCCTGCCGGACCACACTAGTTTAACTTGTTCCTCGGAGGCATATCGTAGCGGACGGAGGGATGGGACTGATCTTAGCCCTTTCGCATGATTATCAATGCAATGATAATTTTTACCCCACAACAGAAACTAAGCACTCCACTGCACCTGATTATAGAAGTTTAATGACTTGATCAAGGCTGATGTAGGATTCTAAATTTTCTTTGCCACTTTGCACGCACAGCTTACATCGGCTCATTTTTATGTTTATATTTGAAGTTAAATCAATTTAAATTAATTTCTTAAAATTAAAACCGAACCAACTATTTTAATAAATTAGATTGAATCAAGGTAAAAAGTTTAGTTTGATCTTTCAATTTATATATATACGTTTTATATGACTATAAGCTTAACTTTTATATTAAACTTTATATGATCAAATGATAATTTAATCATTTAAAATAAAAAAAATATAGATCTTATATGGTTCGTTTATTTACACATGCTTATAACATATTAATTTTAACTGTAATATAAATAAATATTTATATAATATATACATGGCTTAACTTAATTTATATAGATTTTTTAAAACCTTGATTTTTTTGTATTTTAAAAAATTTTAAATTGAAACTAGATCAAAATATTAAAAACTCAATTCAAACCAAAATAAAATTACGGTTCGATTAGTTTTACAATTTAATCTTTTTTTTTTTTTTTTTTTTTTTTTTTTTGCATACCTCTGTTTTGTACAATAAGTAATTTAGATTTTGGTTCAATACTTGATCTAGCGGTGGCCAACTAATTTCTTAAGGTGTGTAAACCAAAATTTGTTTGGAATAGAAACAAAACTTCTAGTTGGACTATTTCTGAGAAATTAAAAGCAAAATTAGCTCTAAGACCGTAGATGTTATTACTATTGCTGCTAGGACTGCGTAATGAAATATTTTTGAAATAACTCATTCATTGCTCAATAATGTAAATTTTTTAAAGCTGTGATAGAATTTAAATATGATTATTTTATGCACAGTAAATTTCAAGAATTTCTTTGCCTCTAACTCTAACATCGCACTTGGAAATCCATATCGAAATAATAATTAAAGAATCCATTACATCAAACAACGTAACATGGCATGAGGTCGCTCGTTTAAACCTTTTAGTTTTGCCATTTCTGCTAGTGGTGAACCTTCGATCTTCTGGCCATGGCCATTTGTACTTGATAAAAACGGGGAAAATGATTCTTTTATAGTCCTCTTATCAGTTCCCATCTCTGATCTCTTGTGGCTAAACTGTGGTAAGATCATAATTAGAATCGCAAGTGGAGTAATTTGTACAAAGCCTCATACAGTGTAGCTCTATACTGTGTTGGTATTTTGAAGCCAACCACCTTCGATCACTTGCATTATTTATAGGAACAAGATTCTCTATGGTGCAAAATTATACTGTATAATTCTGTGCTTATTTGGATGGCAGCTATACATTCTATTTCGAATATGAATAACTATTTCTTGCCTATAATTCAATATGATATCTAACAATTTTTTTGTGTGTCAAAGTCATCGAAGTCATGCTATCGATGTATCATCCTATTTTGATTATTTCTTATCTACAATTTATTGTTTATATGATAACTGATGAGGAGTAAAAATGTTCTCACAAAAATTGGCTGACATAGATGGCGAGGCCCGCCTGTGGATTAGCAACCCCTGCAAGCCGAATAACACTATGTCGAGCTATTGTTTCGACATCTCTCAACCTCGGTAGGGCCAAGCCTCATCTCCGAATCTCGGTAGGACCGAGCCTAACCTCTGAACTTCGTCAGCGCCGAGTCTCATCTCCGAAGCTCGGTAGGGCCGACCCTCATCTCCGAATTTCGGCAAGACCAAGCTTGATCTCCGCACTGAACATTTCGGCTGTCAAATCACTCAGAATCCCGAGGATCTCGGAACTCTTTTCCAAAGTGATTCCCCATGAACGAAAACAAGCCAGGTATGGCTCCCACTCTTCATGAATTATGGGATCTTGAATCCCCTAGTAAGGTACATCGAAATCAGCCTTATCAGTCATCAACTTCCTCAATCGATCTTCGAGAATCAGGTAACAGCAGATCCTCTCTGTTGCTTATAAAACACCATATCCCAAAACCCATAAGGTAAGACGTAAAAACCTTGCCAACGCCATTGCTCTCCAGAACCATCCTTTGGAGCCCCTTTCTCCTCTTTACAACCTTCTTTAACTTATTTGTGGCAAAAGGTCTCTACCGATTTGAGCGTTGGAGGATTTTTCATGAGGACCACACCTCTCAATTTCTGCACAAGGACTGTTTTGTAGGTCCGCAAGGATGAAAGAACGCTATCCAAAATCTGACATGCGCCACTATCTCAATCCCAGGTTAAAGAAAAAAAATCTGCAACAATAATAACTAATAAATATATTTTTTTATTTCTCAACTGTGTCAAAGTTATTGAAATAAGATACATGGCAGCATTTAAATTTATGAAGCACTCTGCAATATCTTTGATTTATAATAAAAAAAAGTACAACGAATCAAAAAGTATTTTTCTCTTAGTTTTGGCTCTGTATCTAAACGGGAAGGGATGGCCCCAACAGATGACATGGTTCCTGAAAAAAGTTGTGAAATAATTCTGGTCAGGACGATTCATTCTTATGATAGCTTCAAGTGGATTTTTTTTGTCCGTTGTTCTGAAATTAGACAAGTAACTAAAGCCACTTGAAATCAGCTCGTAAGATTATATGAAACGAAACGGGGATATACCATTCGTATGCATTGATCGACGGTGGGAGGATGTAGTTTAAGTCTTAAATATTATAATTACTAGTGAGATCTCGGAGCTTGCCGCAATTAGCAAGCAAGCAAGCCTTGGTAGTTGGGTCGATGTCCAAACCATGGGAGCTCCGCCCTCCATTCGTGAAGTGGGAGGATCTAAACTCGCTGGATCACAGGCATATGAGGACTTCTATTTGCACCGCTCGGCACACCCTTCTTCAATTTAAAAAAAAAATACTAAACTATCCTTAGCATTCTCGTCTCCTTCCTCACCTTCCTTTTCTAGCATCGGTACCCATTCTCTCCTTCCCCTCCTTAGCACCGTCCCTCACCCTTCCATCAGCCCCGATCTCCTTTCCACACTCACCGACTCTGGTGCCACCCTCTCTGACACCGACCTCGTGCCAGGGAAGGAGGAGACGGTACCGAGAGGGGGTATCGGAGCTGAAAAGTGAAAAGAAGATCGAAGCCGAGATAAAAAGGATGGGTGGAAGGCGATGCCAAAGAGGAAAGGGGAGGAGAGGGCGCAAGGGGAGGGGGGCACCGGTGCCGAGGAAGGGACAGAAGAAGGAGAGAGGGATGCTAAGGGTAGTTTAGAATTTTTTTTTCAAAAATTAAGAAAATGTATGAGTAATTTGAGCGGTGCAAATAAAATTCCCCGGGCATATCTTTGTCTAATAAAAAATTTAGCAAGCATCTTCAAGGACTAGCGATCATTGGCCCTTCGATTTGGCAATTGAGATATCCTCCAAGTTGCAACGCTGTTAGGTATCCATCTCATTTTATATCACAAGAATCTGGCTCATTCCAACTGCTATTAATGCAAGACGTGTGGCACCATACGGTTTTATTTCTCTTTCTTGACTTTTGGATTGAGCCTAAATCCACTTCCATATGTCACGCATTTAAGGTATCATGATCGAATATATTCTTGCGAAAATTCAATTATGTAACATGCCCTGAACCCGACCTCCAGCTCTCGTTTATTACATTATCTCCAAAATCAAAACAGTCCCGGCCACCGACAAGAGAGGATGGGTAAGTTCTTTTTTACTCCGCGGTCCATTTGGCTTGAACGCTGTCCACATGGGATTTAAATTTTGTACTTAATTTTACTTTTTTTAATATATAAAAAACTTTTAGTACAAATAAACTTCTTAGCTTTTATTCAAAATTTACTTTAAATGTTCTGCTCGGGTTCTTCATGCTCAGAGAATTTGGATTGAGGGCGACTCCATGTCGGTCATTGCTTGGATTCAGACGCAGAATTGTCCTCCTGCTCTTTCTAATTCGATTTTATTGGATATTTGGGCTATTCTGCAG
This sequence comes from Calamus simplicifolius, assembly GCA_900491605.1. Lineage (NCBI taxonomy): Eukaryota > Viridiplantae > Streptophyta > Magnoliopsida > Arecales > Arecaceae > Calamus > Calamus simplicifolius. The sequence continues at coordinate 398,089 of UESW01003832.1, forward strand.
GAGATTGATTGCGTCCAGACCCGTCATGTTTATCGCGAAGCCAACTCGGCGGCGGACTGGATTGCTGCTTCAGTGGCTCTGCTTTCTGATCCATGGATTTTGACGCCGGGTGACCCCTGCACTGTTCCTTTGAAGCAAATTTGTACTCTGATCTATCTGACTGCCTCGCGCTAGATTAGTGTGATCGCCCGTTTGTACCAAAAAAAAAAAAAAAAAAACATTCCCACTGTTACAATTTAGTTCTTCATATTTTAAAAATATTACATTATTGATATCTTTTTAGGGGTTAGTTAATATTGGTGGAATAGCTGGGGTATAATCTTATTAATCAGTCTACTGATTCACATCCTGGTAATCGTCACGTTATATTTTATAAAAATAATCTTATATTAGATAAGAAAGAATGGAATGAGAAAATTATAACTTAAATTCATATACTACCGCTTAATTTGGACTCGGGTATCTAAGATTATGTCCATTTAGCTTACTAACAGATTAATTAGATCAATAAATAGGTTTGTGATGTTACAAATGATATTAGAGTTTATTCAAATGTGCCGAAGTTAAGACAATAGTAAAAAGAATCCACACTTGATAAAGGAGATGAGCTTAGAGCATCATAGGTCAATTATTTCATTAATTTTGATCGACTTTATAATACTTTAAAATAATCTCATATTGGATGAAAAAGAATAGATTTAAGTGTGGTAATACAAGTTTATTTGCTATCAATAAACTTCTACTAGAATTTTTAGGGCTACATAGTTTCGATCTAATAATAGTTTAATTAGAGCAACAAGTAGGCTTCAGCGTTACAAATAATATCATAGTCAATTCGAGTATGCAAAAGTTTTTGAACGAAAGAAAAGGACCATATAAGGGATGATGATAGAGTTGGCATGAAGCTATCCTTATAGTAAATTAAAGGAGATTCTAATTAACTTACGGTGGCGTAAGAAAAAAATGTCGCAATATAAGAAAAAAAATTGTAATATTTCAAAAAAAAGTCCTACATAGAAAAAAAAATAAATAAATACTTATAACCTAAATTTATGTGATGCTAATTAAGTTTTATTTAAATTTTTAGAATTACATAGCTTTGATTTAGCAATAAATTAATTGAATTAGTAAATAATCTGAAGTGTTGCAGACTGTATGCATAGAGGTGGAGGATGGAAATATATTTTAAGTAGAACTTTAATAAGGATAGAAACTCAAAAGCAAAATTTAGTCAAGCTTTTCCTACGCGTTATCAAGAAGGTTGGTTTTTGGATAGGGACTAGCTGGCATTCCGCGCATCTGGACAGACCAAACCAAATCCGTCAGAATATGGTAAAACGAGTCCTGCACCTTATCCACTTGAGCGCTTGTCCACAAATTTATTTAGTCACACGTACCCCAACAAGATTCAAGCAGGTACGAAAAGTTCTGACAACTGTAGTACCTCCACCGACTCTGAGTGTAATAAATTATTATTATTATTATTATTATTATTATTTGGTATCAGGTGATCACACGAGACAAATCCGATATATCATAAAACAGAATTTGCTTAAGTACAAAAGGGTAAAGGTCTTCATGCTTCGAGCTCCAGAATCCGAAGTGATAGGCCAAGAAGGCAGCAATCCAATCGGCTGCTGAGTTTGCTTTCCAGTAGACATGTCTAATATGAGGGAGCTTCTATTTGCACCGCCAAAATTACTCAGTACACCTCCATTTTTTTAAAAAAACTAACTTCCTAAATGCCCTTATCCTTTTCTCTCCACACCCTCGACCCCATCTCCTCCTTTCCCCTCCCCTCCCTTTCTTAGCACCGCCCTCCACCCCCCAGGCCCCCTGTCTCCTCCTCACTCCCCGGCATTGGTCCTTAGCGCCCCCTCGGCACTGGCTCCTCCCTCCTTGACATCGAAGGGAAGGAGACGGTGCCAAAGGCCAGGGAGTGGGGAGGAGACTGGGGCCGGGGGCCGAGGAGTGGGGAGGTGCCGGGGAGGAGAGAAGACAGGGGCTGGGGGCGGTGCCATGGAGGGGGGAGGAGAGCGGGGGGTGCGTCGTTGCCAGGGAGGGGAGGGGGGGCAGTGCCGAGGGTGGGTGGGAGGAGGAGACGAGGGGAGGGGTGTGGAGAAAAAAGGATAAGGATAGTTTAGAAATTTAATTTTTTTTTTAAATGAAGGGTGTACTGAGAAATTTTTACAATGCAAATAGAAGCTCCCATAATCTGGACTCTGAATGCCTCTTGAAGGGTCAACCAGATGTCTTGGATCAAGGGGTTAGTTGGCAAGTGGTCATGGGAGTCCCGTCTAAGCTATCAAATAACAGTAAGAGAGTCGCCCTTGATGAAGAGATAGCAGGCATCAAGGATATGAATGGTATAGGAGATGCTAGCCCAAACTGCATAAAATTCGGCTAGAGAAATAAAGGAGTCAAGAAGATCGAAACCACTTGTCGCCAACATGACTCCATCAAATTCATGAATAGCAAAGGTCGAGCCTGCATGTCTATCCCGAATACTTCTATCAAAGTTGATTTCGATAAACCCTAAAGGTCGAGCTTTTAAGTAACGAAAAACTATGCGCACTACCCTCTTTGAATTGCATGCAATAACTTGATGCCAATGACTTTTTTTTTTCTTCTTCATGCAATAAATGCAAGGTTGGTTCCATTACCACAATATAACACCAATCTACTTCACCTATGGAAAATCAATTTCCTGTTTGGCAGCTTGACTAAGCTATGCAGTCTTTGAACAAACATAGATTGGCTGAAAATGCTGGCATTTTAGCTTCATATTGTGATACAAAAGATAGATATGTAAATAAATAAATATAACATGTTCGAATGTTTCTGATAGATTTTCTCATTATTTTCGTACATACACAAACTTATTTTTACTTTTTTTTTTTATCTTTAAGTGAGGCAAGCTCCTAGGCAACTTTAGGGATGATAATTCTTTTCGTTTGGCCGTTTATCCTACCAGTATCATTTTTAATAGGTCAGAAAAGCTCCGATATAAACAGTTTAACGGATAAACGAATAAATGATCGTTAATGGCTAAATGAGTAAATGGCCAGGGATGGTATCCTCGTTTACTCATTTCCGTCTCCTTTAGCTTTAATATAATATATTTAAATTATATATATATAAATATATTAAATATCAAATATTTAAATAAATAAAATATATACTAAAAAATCTAGTAAAATATGTTTGAATCTTCCTATTTGTTCTCTTCTTTCATGCAACCACTGAACATCAAAGGCAAAGCTTTTTATTAGTATTTTTTAAGCTTTTAATAAATTATAAATTTAATTATATAAATTTTTTTATATAAACGGTCAAACGGATACAAGTGGATACCCGTTTATCCGGCCGGGTATCTTTATTCCCGTTCTGTTAATTATAACGACTTAACGGGATATAGAACGAAAAATATTTTCTAATGGGGACGGTAAAGGATATTTTCTAATGGGGATGGTAAAGGCTGCTCCAGGTCATCATCCCTAGGCCATTACCATCCCTAGGCAATTTTGGACTAGGTTGTAGTCTTTACCCCTACAAACTTCTAGCAAGGCAGGATTCAATTCTAGCTCTTTGGTAAAACCATCCAAGAGACCTCACTTTTAAGCTATCTAGAGTTTGGAGCCTTCAAGTTCAATTGATATTTTAACATGCTTTAAAAAAATGAAAATTTTAACATGTTGGCAGCATGTGGCTTTTTTTTTAAATGAATGATAGAAATGCTAAAGCCGATTTTATTCCTACTCAGCAATGCAACCAATAAGTTTCCCAATCCTAGGTCCAAGCTTAACCAATGAACTAATGTGGTGTCATTCTAAAATTAACTGTCATAGCTATTGATATGGCTGATCCTATGCCGTTAGAGTAAACGGTAAAGATAGCGGTAGCTGACAAGGGCTACATCAACCCCCGAGACCTACCTCTCGGTCTCGGGGCACATGAGCAGTATCTCAGCCCCCAAGACCTACCTCTTGGTCTCGGGGCACATGAGCAGTATCTTAGCCCCCGAGACCTACCTCTCGGTTTTGGGGCACATGAACAGTATCTCAACTCCCGAGACCTACCTCTCGGTCTCGGGGCACATGAATAGTATCTCAACCCTCGAGACCTACCTCTCGGTCTTGGGGCACATGGAAAGTGCATTAACCCCCGGGGCCCCCTACTCAGTCTCAGAGCGCACGAATGACATCTCAATCCCTGGCGCATGGTCAGGTTATTCTGGGCCACCTGGCGTGCTCACATAATCCACCGCACATCCGTGGCAAAGAGTGGCCATGCCTCATAACGGCGTATGATACGTTGTATCTTAGTCACTGTGTATGGCCATACCCCGTTACGGTATGCGGATCACCACCTGCCCGTTGCAGCGGTGATGCACACCAGACGTTACCTCAGATGCGAGACATCTGTGAGGTCGTACTGACAGGTAACTCATGGAGCATCCGGTGTGTACGATAACAGTACAACTTGTCATCGTCGGCCCCGTATTTTGTCCGTTATTGAACTGGGCTCCTAAGAATCAGTGATGATGGGAATAGAAAGGGGACATCCGAACATGTATAAAAGCATGCGCTCGCTGTAAGGATCCTTGAACTCTGGTTTTCTAGCTTTCTTCCTCCTATCAAAACCCTAACTATCTCAGCTCTCTTCTGCTGAGCAGTTCTTGTCTGACCCCAAGTAACTAACTTGAGCGTCGAAGGGTCCCCATCGGAGCATCCGGTCTCTGGGGACTTTTCTTGCAGGGGTCCGGTAAGAAGGACGTCCGTTTTCCCCGACGCTTGAAGAAGGTGACTTGGCGTCATTAGATTGGCGCACCAGGTAGGGGGAAAGAGAAAGATATCGAACCAGTAATCTGCAATCTCTCTCTTCAAGCTCTTGAAGCCATGGTGACGACTCGAACTAAGGGAGTTTCTGCCAGTTGCGCTGGGGGGCAGCGCCGCGGGGCCGGTCCACCCACAAAGGCCCCATCGGCTCTCCCGACCAGCGTTCCGGCACAACTGCATCCCCAGGAGGCTGGACCTTTTGCTCCTTCGGCTGATGTCCCTGCGCCTCCTCCGCATCAGTTCCAACAAGATCGATTCACCGCCATGGCCACGCAAGTCCAATCTCTGGCGGCGGTGGTTCAGGGCCTGCAGCACCAACAGGCGGCCGCGCAACAGCCGAAGCCAAATCCATTAGTCCCAGGGGTGGTGCAACCCAGCCAGCATTTCTCCCGGAGGATATCATCGGTGCCGGAGGATCGTCACCATCAAGCTCCGCCCAAGCCTCACCATCGGGAAGTCTCTAAGAGGCACCGGTCGCCTTCCCGTCACGCTAGTGTCTCTCCTAAGCGGCGGCATGGGAAGGAGGCAGAGCGCCCTCACCGACATCGCCGTCCCTGTTCTCCATCCTCTGAATCTTCTGGGGAAGGATCTGTTGATGGCCGGATGGCCCGTCGAGCCGAGCGTCGACTCGACGAGTATAACTAGAGGTTGGAGCAACTTAGCCGTCGGATCACCCACTTGCCAGAGACGGACTACGACAGCCGGCCTCCATTATCTCGCCACATCATGAAAGAACTCATCTCCACCCGGTTCTGCCTTCCCCAGCTAGATCCTTATGACGGGACCACAGACCCCTTGGACCACCTGGAAAGTTATAAGGTCCTCATGCAAGTCCAGGGGGCCACCGACTCACTCATGTGCATCGCCTTCCCAGCCACCCTGAAGAAGGCCGCCCGAGCCTGGTATTCCCGCCTGCCACCACGGAGCATTGATTCCTTCCGCTAGTTGGAGAGGGCTTTCTTGGCCCATTTTGATGCCTGCTGGAAGATCCTCAGGGTAGCAGAAAGCCTCTTCGCCGTCCAACATAAGAGCGGTGAGTCCCTACGGGATTATGTCGCTCGGTTCAAGGAGGCGGCCTTGGAGGTCTACAACCTTGAAGACTCGGTGGCCACTTTGGCCTTGAAGCAAGGGCTCCGCTCGTCTCGCTTCGCATACTCCCTCGACAAGAAGCCACCCGGCTCCTACACCGAGCTCCTGACCCGGGCCCAGAAGTACATTCGAGCTGATGAGGCTGACTTCTCCCAGCGCGAGGCTGGCGGAAACGTCCCCAAGAAATTGGCCCGACCGGAACCTGCTGAAGCTCGCCCCAGAAGACCTAAGCCTCCTCGCCCGCCAGACAACCGTCCCCGAACCCCCGCGCCAAGAGATGGACCCTACACCCCACTGCTCGCCCCGATATCTCAGATCTTGCTCGAGATTGAAGGGGAGTCTTATCTTCAGCGCCCTCCTCCGTTGAACCCGAAGATCCCTTGCAACAAGAACCTCTATTGTCGCTACCACCGGGATCACGATCATGATACTGACGAGTGTCGCCAGCTGAAGAAGGCTATCGAAGACCTCATCTAGCGGGGCCACTTAGGAAAGTTCATCCAGAGGAACAACCCGGGAGCTCCTATCCCATCAGCGCCCCCGCCGCCGATGATCGACAATGCCCAACGAAGAAGACGGTAGCAATGATTTTCTGGGGGGCAGGAGGCCCACCGAAGAGGCCGAGAGGGGAGGGGGAGTTAGATTCTGTAATTCCTTTCTTTAAGAAGGATTTAGAGGAGGTAGTAAACAAAAACGATGACAGCGTCGTCGTGTCTATGACGATTACTAAACATCCTGTAAAAAGAATTCTAGTTGATAGTGGGAGCTCTGTGGATGTTTTGAACTATGACGCTTTTGTTTGTATGAACCTGTCGCCTGATCTACTCCAGCCTGTCGCCACGCCCCTGATGGGTTTACTAGAGATTCTTTAAAAGTCGAGGGGGAGGTCACTCTTCCTATGACGGCTGGCAAGGCCTCGTGTCAAAGTACGGTTTTCATAAAGTTCTTGGTGGTTCGCGTGCCCCTTGCTTACAACGCGATCCTCGGGAGGCCCGTGCTCAATCTTTTGGATGCTGTCATTTCCACTAAAAGGCTCCTCGTGAAGTTTCCTACCAATGAAGGTATCGGGGAGATGTGGGAGAGCAGAATCCACCTTCACTTTACTACCACATGGCCCCTAGTCCGCAGGGGGCGGCACCCGTGCCGGTACCTGAGACGCTGGATCCTCGAGACCTGGAGAGAAGAGGAGAGCCGGCTGAGCGACTGCTTACTTTCCCCCTCGGGAAGGACCCAACGAGAACAGTCCGGATCGGAGCCCTACTCCCGGAGGAGGCTCGTGACCGGCTCCTCACCTTTCTGCGTGCTAATGCGGATGTCTTTGCCTGGTCGGCATCCGATATGCTAGGAATTTCAGAAGAGGTGATTACCCACCAACTTAACATTCGGGCAGAGTACCGACCTATCCGGCAGAAGAAAAGGAGTTTTGCTCCCGATCGACAAAAGGCCATGGATGAAGAGGTGTGGAAGCTACTGACGGCCGGTCACATCCGCGAGGTGCACTACCCGAACTAGTTGGCGAATATCGTGATGGTTCGCAAGGCCAGTGGGAGCTGGAGGATGTGCGTGGACTTCACCGACCTCAACAAGGCATGCCCCAAAGACAGCTTCCCATTGCCCCGGATCGACCAGCTGGTGGACGCCACGTCCGGGCATGAAACTCTTAGTTTCATGGACGCATTCTCGGGGTACAATCAGATCTGGATGAACCCGGCGGATGAAGAAGCCACCTCCTTTATTACAGAAAAAGGGATTTACTGCTACAAGGTGATGCCGTTTGGGCTGAAGAATACCGGAGCCACCTATCAAAGGTTGATGAATAAGGTCTTTGAGGACCAAATAGGGCGCAACATGGAGGTGTACATGGATGATATGCTGACCAAGAGCACCAGTGCTGCTGACCATGTCACCTACCTTGAGGAGACTTTCAACAACCTGCACCGGTATCGGATGAGGCTTAACCCCCACAAGTGCGCCTTTGGAGTGGCGGCAGGCAAGTTTCTGGGCTTTATGGTAACCCAGCGGGGGATTGAAGCCAACCCTGACAAGATCAGGGCTATTTTGGAGATGAGGCCCCCAGCTAACAAGAAGGAAGTGCAACGCCTGACTGGGAGGGTGGCGGCTTTGAGTCGCTTCATGTCAAGATCGGCAGAAAGGTGCCTGCCCTTCTTTAAGGCGCTGCACAAGGTCAATGGCTTTGAATGGACAAAGGAGTGTCAGGATGCCTTTGAGAAGTTGAAACAATTTTTATCCACTCCCCTGCTGTTGTCCAAGCCAAAGAATGGAGAGGAGCTCTTCCTATATCTTGCAGCCTCCTCCGAAGCTGTCAGCTCTGTGCTCGTGCACATGGATGTTGATGGAGTCCAGAGGCCGATCTATTATATCAGCAATGTACTTCATGATGCCGAGACCAGATACTCTAGAACTGAGAAGATCATTTTTGCCCTGGTGGTCTCTGCCCAACGCTTCCGACCCTACTTTCAAGCCCATCCCATTGTCACAGACCAACCTCTCTGGGCCATCTTGTCTCACCCTGACACCTTCGGTCGGCTAGCCAAATGGGCCATTAAGCTAAGTAAATTTGACCTATCCATCCGACCAAGGTCGGCCATGAAGTCTCAGGTGATAGCCAATTTCTTGGTTGAGTGTTCCTGGACCGAGAAGGGTGTGGAGGAGATACGCCCGGAGGAGTGTGTGGACCCTCCCTCAACTGAGGATGCAGAAAAAGATGACTGGATTTTGCATGTGGATGGAGCAGCAAATTTTTAAGGAAGTGGAGCCGGACTCATCCTTGCGAGCCCTGAAGGGGATGCGGTGGAGTATGCTCTTAGATTCCAGTTCCCGGCAACTAACAACCAGGCGGAGTATGAAGCCCTGTTAGCGGGAATGAGGTTGGCTGAGGAGTTAGGTGCAGGGTGTTTGAGGGCCTTCATGGATTCTCAGCTTGTTTCTGGGCAGATCACTGGGGAGTACGAAGCTAGGGACCCAACCATGTCCCGTTATCTGAGTCAGGTGCAATCCCAAACCTCTCGGTTCTCTTACTTCCGTGTCAGCTACATTCGCCGAGCGAAGAATGCTAGGGCCGACGCATTATTCCGTTTAGCCACTTCGGCCGACGGGACGCTGGGAAGAACATATGTGGAGCACCTCCAGGCCCCAAGCATTGAAGTTGCGGATGAAGCATTACTGGTGGAGCAAGAGCCCTCCTGGATGGACGCCTACGTCGATATTTGACCGCTGGCACTCTCCCAGAGAACCCCGCTGAGGCTAAGTTACTCAGGCAGAGGGCCCCGAGATTCTTGATGATGGATGGGAAACTTTATCGAAGGAATCAGACTAAATCCTGAGGGAGATCCATGAAGGCATCTGTGGAAGTCACCTTGGGGGCAGAGCCCTAGCTTACAAGGCCCTACGACAGGGGTACTTTTGGCTGACCATGAAGGAGGATGCAGCCGAGCTCGTTAAGAGATGTGATAGCTGTCAGCGCCATACTAATATTCAGCGATAGCCGACGTCTCAGTTAACCCCCTTGGTGGCACCCTGGCCCTTCGCCCAGTGGGGTATGGATATCCTGGGGCCATTTCCCCCGCCTCCGAACAGCGAAAGTTCCTTCTGGTGGCCGTTGATCACTTCACCAAGTGGGTTGAAGCTGAGGCCCTTGCTAAGATCACGGAAAGCAAAGCGAGATCCTTCTTCTGGAAGTCCATTATATGTCGGTTCGGACTGCCACACACCTTGGTCACCGACAATGGCCGGCAGTTTGACAACACGCCCTTCTAAGAATTCTGCGCCGAACTGGGCATCCGTCAGAAATTCACTTCCATCGGGCACCCTCAGACCAACGGGGCGGCCGAGGTAACTAATCGAATCATTCTCCAAGGGCTGAGGACTCGACTGGATGACTGCAAGGGACGATGTGTGGAGGAGCTCCCCAACGTGCTGTGGGCCTACCACACAACGCCGCGAGCCCTCACCGGTGAGACCCCATTCAGCTTAGTCTTTGGATCCGAAGCCGTCATCCCGGTAGAGGTTGGCTCACCGAGCCCTCGGGTGGAGTCGTACAACGAGGAAGGCAACCCAGACTAGCTGCGAGCCAACCTCGACCTGGTGGAGGAAATGCGAGACCAAGCACGACTTCGGATGGCGGTCTACCGGCAACGGGCCGCCAAATATTACAACGCCCGTGTGCGTCCCAGGACTTTCCTGCTGAGGGACCTGATCCTTCGACGGGCCGAAGTTTCGAAGTCGACGGAGGGAGGCAAGCTAGCCCCAAATTGGGAAGGACCCTATCGGATCGCCGAGACACTTCGTCACGAAGCTTACAAGATTGAAGAGCTCGATGGGAAGCCGCTTCCTAGGACATGGAATGCAGACAACCTTTATCGGTACTATCAGTAACGCATTCCTCCTCTCACATTAAATACCATGCCTGTATTCTTTTAGGCTTTCGCCCCTCATTCTATATTAATAAATTTCAATTTTAGCTCCTGAGTTCTTTTTACCTAAAGCCCTGGGCCAGCCAGGCATAAAGCCCAACACCCGTCAGCATCTAAAGCCCTGGGCCAGCGAGGCATAAAGCCCGACACCCATCGGCACCTAAAGCCCTGCACCAGCCAGGCATAAAGCCCGACACCCGTCGGCATCTCAAGCCCTGGGCCAGCCAGGCATAAAGCCCGACACCCGTCGGCATTTAAAGCCCTGGGCCAGCCAAACATAAAGCCCGACATCCATCGGCATCTAAAGCCCTGCACCAGCCAGGCATAAAGCCCGACACCCGTCGGCACCTAAAGCCCTGGGCCAGCCAGACATAAAGCCCGACACCCATCAGCATCTAAAGCCCTGCACCAGCCAGGTATAAAGCCCGACACCCGTTGGCACCTAGAGCCCTGGGCCAGCCAAGCATAAAGCCCAACACCTGTCGGCACCTAAAGCCCTGGGCCAGCCTGGCATAAAGCCCAACACCCGTCGGCACCTAAAGCCCTGGGCCAGCCAGGCATAAAGCCCGACACCCGTCGGCATCTAAAGCCCTGGGCCAGCCAGGCATAAAGCCCGACACCCGTCGACATCTAAAGCCCTGGGCTAGCCAGGCATAAAGCCCGACACCCACCGGCATCTAAAGCCCTGCACCAGCCAGGCATAAAGCCCGACATCCATCGGCATCTAAAGTCCGACACTCGTTGGCATCTAAAGCCCTGCACCACCAGGCATAAAGCCCAACATCCGTCGACATCTAAAGCCCGACACCCGACGGCACTTAAAGCCCGACACCCGATGGCACCTAAAGCCCCATACCCGATGGCACCCAAAGCCCGACACCCGACGGCACCAAAAGCCTGACACCCGATGACACCTAAAGCCCGACACCTGACGACACTTAAAGCCCTGGACAGCCAGGCATAAAGCCCGACCCCGGTCGGCACAAAGGCCCTGGGCTAGCCAGGCACAAAAAGATGCGCACCATTGGCAAAGCAACGTGCGGGCGGCTCGGAAGGCTCGGTTTTATCTTGACCTTCGAGTCCTACGCTCTATTGGGAACACGAGTTTCGTGCCTTTTAACCCCAAGATCCGGTCCTACGAAGCTAAGTCGAATTATCTAAGGCTAAGCTACAGATTGCTCGGCATCGACGAAGCCCCCGAGGGTCCCACATCGGCTGCCAAATAGTTTGAAGTGACAGTGGCAACCAAGCGGAGATGAATTCCATTGAAAAGAGTGTTTCATTAATTTGGGGCGTTCACAAAACGTCGACCACGTCGGGTTCACAAAAACAAAATACAGTATGGGGCTCATGAGTCGGCGGGTGCGTCCTCATCATCAGACGAGCCCATCTTAGAGAGGCGGTCCGGCTCCACTTCAAGGGCATGGGGAAAGTTTAAGTCTCTGGCCACTTTCTCCTTCCCACGCTGGAACCCTTGAAGATATGCCCCCGTCGAAGCTTCGGTCAGCTCCTTCATGAAATACTCAGACGCCCGAAATTCTTCAATAACTCTAGCGGTCTTGATTTCGACAGCTGCCTCCACCTCAGCCACCAGTGCCCCCCTCTCAGCACCAGGGTTGCCATTGCTATCCTCTTGGCCTCTAGGGCTAGATTCCTTTCCTCCTCCGCTCCTTTCGCCCTTTCTTTGGCCTCCATCATTTTTTCCTCCGCCGTCCTTGCCAATTCTCTGGCCTCACTCACCTGACTATCGGCCGCTTGGATGGTTGCAACCAACTCGGAGATGTGCAGGTCTCTAGCTGCGATGGCATTATCGGCTTCCATGAGCTGGTTGAGGGCCGCCCACAGGCGGTTGGACTCTATCTCTGCCCGGCTCTCGGCCGCCTTTATTTTATCAGTCCGAGCAGTCTTGGCTGATTCTAAGGCCTTCTCTGCAGTTTTTGCTCAAGCGCGAGCATCCTCCGCCTCTTTTTGGGCCTCCCGCACAATGGTTTTCTCACCATGGATAATTTTCCTGGTGATAGCTAAGGAGTTGGCAACCTGCGTGCGAGCCCCATGTCAAAAAGAAAAGGAAGAGCAGAAAGAAATTCGAGAGCAGAAAGCGGATAGTCTAACTACCTTGACTAGGGATGCGTATGACTCATGAAAGAAGGTAGCCGCCTTCAGATGGCTGAGCTCCTCCTGAACCTCCGATACGAGGATCGATGAGATGAGCCGCTCCACTCGGCACCCATCATCTAGGATAGAGTCCTGAGATAGTCCACGCCTAGCCCCAGTCCTTCCGGCAGCTCCGGTGGTCTCAGATCCGACGCATGGAGAGCTGCTCATTGGCGTCCTCTCCGGGGGCGGGCCTGCCGTCTGTGATGGTCCCTCGCCCCAGTCCTTTGCAGCCTCGCTGGGGGCTGGTTCGCCGGGGGCAGGAGCCCCCCCCGCTGTCGTTGGCTCCTCTGCGGCCGGCTCTTCTATGGCCGGCTCCGCCTCCATGGTCGGCCCCCCCGCGGCTGGCACCTCAGGGGCCGCTCTACCGCTCACGGTCCTTTCGGGTGGGGTGTCGGCCGTCAAGTCTATCTCTGGTGCGACTGAAGGCTCCTGCGGTGTGGATGGCTCGGGCGCCCGCACTATCGGGTGTTTCGAATTTGGAGCTCGCCGTCCCTCGCTCGGTTCCTCTCGGGCCTTCCTTTTGGCGGCGGCCTTCATGAGTCGGCGCGCTGGGATTTTCCTAGCTGCGCAGTATCGACCGGGGTCAGCAAAAAAAAAAAAACGGTGAGCGAGCGCAAGGGCAAGACTTTGGTTAAGTGCAGGGAGACTTACCAAACTGGGAGATAAGTCCCACCGATCGGAGGTTTTCCTCCATCAAGAGCAGGCTATACCGAGGAATTTCGGTGGACAACAGCTGCCCTAGCGCCTCTCTATCTCCAGGGTGGACAGTGGAGTTTGCATTACCTCGGGGTCAGGGTCTCCCCATCGGGACTTCACTTGGCCAATGTTGGTGAAGAAAAACTGGGATTTCCAGCCTTTAACGGAAGAAGGGAGAAGGAGTTTAAGGACGCGGTTGGGCCTGGGCTGGAACAGCCACCAGCCTTTCTGAGATAGGAGAGTATAAAAGGAACGGAAGAGAGAGACTCACGGGGTGATGTGGAGATGATGGAAAAGGATAACAAAAGCACAAATGACGCGCAAGGAATTTGGGACCAACTAGGAAGGAGTTAAGGAATAATAGTCAAGAGGTTAACGAAGAAAGGATGGAAAGGCAAGCGGAGGCCCACTCTCAGGGAAATCTCATAGATGGCCACCCGGCCGGTCGGGATGAAATCACCCTGTCGTCAGGGGTTGGGAGATAGAGCTCAATATCCTGAGGAATTTGGTAATGGGCCCGGAAGTTCGCCAAATCGTTGCCTGTTACCGTAGAAGCAGCCCCTTCCAGGGATTCTGCCCCCGCACTCTAGGAGGTGCCGGCCCTCGCCTGGCGACCTCTCGGATTCCAGCCAGCTGCCGCTGGACGCCGCCCTGCGGGAGCCTCCCCGGCGACCCGCCGCTGGACGTCGCCCTACGGGAGCCTCCCCGTCGACCCGCCGCTGGGCTAGAGGGACGTGATCCTCGAATCGGAGGACCACTCAAGGGGAGAAGAAGGGGGAGAAGGAGAGGCTTGAGGCCTCTCAGGCGAAGAACGATTCTCCGAATCGTCCTCCGCAGACCAAGATAGGGAACTCATTGCAGGGCGAAAGATTGAAGAAACCCAGGAGGAACGAAGAGCTAACCTGGGAAGGAAGGTGACAAACGCGAGCTCTCGAGTTGCAGGGGGGACCATGAAGCGGAAAATCAGAAAGCAGGGGAAGGAGATGACGATCCCAGGAGTAGAATGACCGCTTTCGACCCTCTATGCAGATTTTATTCAGTTTCAAATTGTCCTGCCGTGCCTCGACTGCCATGCGGGCTCCACCGCGAGCCGGATTGCCTAGGTAATCGCTGAGCGCGGGATACGATTCATCTCCAGCCAATGGTAGGACACCGATGACGTCGCCGTTATGATGGGTAATGATGGCACACCTTTCTTCACGGACTTCGACGGATAAACCCAGCTTCGAGGACGATTGCCGCAAATCGAGTGGACAGCGTTGGCCACCCCATCACATCCCTGTACTGCCCGCATAAAGTCACTGCAACGCCTATAGACATGCATCTGGAGGCTATTCGCAATGAGTGGGGATCAGCCATTTAAGAGGTGACACCCCTTTCACTTTACTGGGACGGGCCCACTCCGTCTCAGGGGTGAGGGGGCATCTGATATGGCTGATCCTACGCCGTTAGAGTAAACGGCAAAGATAGCAGCTACTGACGAGGGCTACATCAACCCCCGAGACCTACCTCTCGGTCTTAGGGTATATGAACAGTATCTCAACCCCTGAGACCTACCTCTCGGTCTCGGGGCACATGAACAGTATCTCAGCCCACGAGACCTACCTCTCGGTCTCGGGGCACATGTGCAGTATCTCAGCCCCCGAGACCTACCTTTCGGTCTCGGGGCACATGAGCAGTATCTCAGCCCCCGAGACCTACCTCTCGATCTCGGGGCACATGGATAGTGCATTAACCCCCGGGGCCCCCTACTCAGTCTCAGGGCGCACGAATGGCATCTCAATCCCTGGCGCATGGTCAGGTTATTCTGGGTCACCTGGCATGCTCACATAATCCACCGCACATCCATGGCAGAGAGTGACCATGCCTCATAACGGCGTATGATCCATTGTATCTTAGTCATTGTGCATGGCCATACCCCGTTACGGTATGCGGATCACCACCTGCCCGTTGCAGCAGTGATACGCACCAGACGTTACCTCAGACGCGAGACATATGTGAGGTCGTACTGACAGGTAACTCATGATGCATCCGGTGTGTACGATAATAGTACAACTTGTCATCGTCGGTCCCGTATTTTGTCTGTTATTGAACTGGGCTCCTAAGAATCAGTGATGATGGGAATAGAAAGGGGATATCCGAATAGGTATAAAAGCATGCGCCCGCTGTAAGGATCCTTGAACTCTGGTTTTCTAGCTTTCTTTCTCCTAGTAAAACTCTAACTATCTCAACTCTCTTCTGCTGAGCAGTTCTTGTCTGATCCCAAGTAACTAACTTGAGTGTTGGAGGGTCCCCACCAGAGCATCCGGTCTTCGAAAACTTTTCTTGCAGGGGTCCAGTGAGAAGGACGTCCGTCTTTCCCAACGCTTGAAGAAGGTAACTTGGCGTCATCAGCTATGAAGTAGATTTGGGTCTATTGTTTGACATCTCTCTCTTAGACCCTTGTCTTAGAGAGTTTGGGGATTAAACCAGAGAGTTGATATTTCTTAAAACTTTCTTCTTTTAAAAAGAAGAAGAAAAAAGATGAAGTGATATGGCATGGCTTGCAGCCTGAAACATGCCACTTACGCACACTGTCATCTGCAGCAGGCTCAAGCTGCAGACCAGCCATTAAAATTTAAAATGTCTCTACGCATCGCCCTCTTCATTAATTTAATTTCGGGCCTCATCCAAACTCTACCTTCAAACCTTTTTTTTTTAAGAAGAAGAAGAAGAAAAGATGAAGTGGTATGGCATGGATTGCAGCCTGAATCATGCCACTTATGAACACCGTCATCTGCAGCAGGTTCAAGCTGCAGGCCGGCCATTAAAATGTCTCTATGCATCGCCCTCTTCATTAATTTAATTTCGGGCCTCATCCAGACTCCAACCTCCAAGTGGCTTATCATCAGATTCCTCTAATTAGATATACTAAACAAGTTAAGTGCATGGGTTACATTGAAGTTAGTCCCAAACAGAGAAACGAGTGGTGAGCATCTATCCATACAGCTTGGATTTTTATGCTCCCTATGAATGAGTTTAATACTTGTGATCTGCTTCAGTGACAGAGTGGACAGGGGAGCATGATTCCCCAAGAATAAAATATAAGCTTATTTGAAGGCAACCTACGAAGGCTATGGGATGTGGCCACATCAATATGGATGAGGGGTCATTATATGGCAAGGTGTTCCGAGGAGGTGTCAGATTGTCCACCATCAAAGGCATCACAGAGGTCACTATACCAAGAGTACGGGACCCGGTCCTCCATCTAGAAGCTGAGGAGGTTGGGACGGAGTGGTCATCGGGGCCGCGATGGACGGTAGCCGGTTAAACTATTCACATGGCCGTCCGTCCAATGTTAAAAGCTTGAGTGCAGTGTTAGGTCAGTAGTCCATCGCCGAACTTTAAAAAGCAAAGGGGATTGCGACTCCACCTTTAAGTTGACTCCAGTGTTGCCGTTGGCAGTCTCGTGCCTTACCCTTTTTCTTTTTTAATCTTTTTCCATGAAAACAAGAAGGCAGTGATAGCAACACTTGATCATAACCTTTTTATGTTCAAGCATTTGGCAGACACATCCAGTGCTATCCACAAAAACTTACCATAACAGAGAGTTACATAATAATAAGTATATGACTCAATTCTGGATCATCCTTGTTTCTCAGCAATGATATTGATATGGCCAGTGGCGTCATGTAATGCTAACGACAGGACTAATTGATGACAGAAATCAAGATGGCTCAGTCTTTTCAAAGTGGTCCTTGCTTCTTCAAGACGGTCTCGATGGCTCCTCTTCTCCAAAGCAGCCCCGCTTTTCAGCAGCCCCTGCTTTTCCAAAGTGGCCTTGGAGGCCCCTCCTCTTCAAAGCAGCTCCGCTCCTCGGCAGGACCCGCTTCTTCAAAGCGGCCTCGACGGCCCCTCTTCTCCAAAGCGGCATTGCTCTTCAACGACCCCCGCTTCTCCAAGGCGGCCTCGACAGCCTCTCTTCTATCAAGTCAGCCCTTGCAGCTCGCTCTCTTCAGAGTCGGCCTCAGTACTGGCTGCGACACTAGCCTCCGCATCGGCTCCCGAGTGAACTGCGATGCCCACATGGCCCCCCATGTGAGTCGAGCATACCAACTACCTAACCCAAGCGGCTGATGGAACCAGGCCTACTAACCATATGATCCATGCGCCCGATGGGACCAGGCTTACTAACATCTTCGAACTTACATAATCACCATAAGTTTAGCAGACATTTTTTTTTTTCACGAAATCCCACGTGGCTGATCTCCGGATGGAAACCAAGGGTCCTTAAAAAGGGTAGGAGGGATCTCGAGTAAGGTAAGACACACTTAGCATACTCAAACACTAAGAGAACACCCCAATCTCTGGGCCTGTCCCTTATGAGCTTTCTTAAGCTCACAGCTGTGACTCTGGTTGCCGACTTTCTCATCGGAGGGTTCCCACCGGAGTAACCTCCGGTCCCAAGACTTTTTGTAGGTCTCTCTTCACGAGATAGCTTCATTAACAACTTCACGGAGCCCTCTAACGTTTGTTACCGGTGATCGGGCGTCATGAGATATTAATCTGTTTCTATGCTCCAGTGTGTGTGTGTGTGTGTGTGTAAGAAGTCATAGCTGAAAAAGTTCTTGAGTAGCAGCAATTTCAGTAAGGCAATCAGCAGGCTGATTTTTTCTCTAAATACATGTTGGCAGATGAACTTTGAAAATGAAAGGAAAGACTTTGGTGACCGAAGATAAGAATATAGACAATTAGACTTTACGTTTAACCAAGACCGAATCATCTTCTAACGCATAATCCATAGCAGAAACATTCTCCAAAGTTTTTGTACCTCACTAAGAGATAGCGAGCTCTGCTTGAGAAACAGAATCTACAGTGGAATGGCCCCTGCTAACAAAGGCTTTTTAAACTCATTTCCGATTAAAAATCTAGCATCAGCTCCCTGTCTCCACGCTGAACCATCAAGTTAATTTAAAATTATCAGATTGAGAGAATTGTAAGAGGGAATTTTCAGTTCTTTTCTTTCTTTCTTATTTGATATCTAGACTCGAGTTTTCAAGTCTTGTGCCTCATTTTGTGTTTGTGGGGGGCATTGGCGGCATTGGCTCTGGGATTTTAAGACTCTGGAGATTGGAGAAGACGATTGGAGGCCTCCAGTTTAGATGAATCATTAGTTAATCCTTCTCTTGTAGGTACGGAACCAAATTTATATGGCAAGAGATAAAGTAACAACCATGGCTTTATCTTTAACTTAAAGCGAAAACTGTTGGTTGTTAGTTGATATTTTTAGCGGACTTCTATGAAACAAAATGCGACAATGTCAAGTCAGTGGGACATCTAAGCAGCATATAAATCGAATTAATATAACACGAAAAGAATAGGTGGCAAAATAATCTTATCTTAAAATGTCAAGTACGTGCATTATGGAGACAACTGCATGTCAACAATATATATCTGCATGAACTCCTCAAACTAATATCCGTATACATTAAGAAACCGATGGATGGCACCTGCTCCAATGATTAGATGCGACCTTTAATTGTAGAAGTGGGATCAACTGCTCTGAGATCGCCATATTTGTAACGGTTGGCTCCGCATAAAAGCTGAAGGAATCTTCGATTGGCATAAATATTCATAAAACTTGCTTTAGATTTTTACCCCTGGCTTAGTCGGGGATGAAATGAGAGGAATTTTTTATTTTTTTCACTGTCCTTATTTGCTCATGTTTAATTAAGAAAGAAAAAATTATATGTGAAATCTATATATATTTTTCTTCTTTCGCTGAAAAATAAATATCATTTTATTTTTTGAACTAAAAATATTTTTTTGAATGAAATACTGAATGAGCACTGTTTCAGTTTATGGTGCTTTGGCATCAAGTTCTTTATCTACACTTTTAAAAGAGATAGCTCTACCTTGTTAGAGATAGTAATTTAAACCTTATCAGCCGGATCTCCAAACATTCGATGTTAGTTGTGCAGATGGTGGCTATCTAATTGATAAGACTAAGGCTAGAGTTATACTCTATGTCCTTAAGATAATTTCGTCCCGCAATGCTGCTTACGGTCGGTATGACGATTATCTCCTAGGATACAACAATCTCCTTTTGATGAAAGCATCACTACAATTCATCAAAAATTTCGAACCAAGAATGCTACTCTCTTTTTAATACACTATTGCTATACTACCCTAAGGAAAATATGCAAATGCTTAAGAGAGGAAAGAACTAGAATTGATTCGGATTGAACTCAATTCGGAATGGGATTGGATTGAATGAAAATGAAAGGGTCTATGGTCCTATTTATAGGATTTAGGTGCCATTTGGAAGAAACCCTACAAATTTAATTTAAATTGAATTCTTTGATCAGATTTGATCAAAGGATGTGAGGGTTAATGGCTTATCACCCTTGATATGCCCATTAAACATCGTGATCTTTAGATCAAGTGATCGGATAAGCCTTTTCATGATCTAAAAGGTTGTTTATCCTATCAGATAAGCCAATTTCACGATCGGATAAGTCATATCACGACTATGATACGCCTTTTCAAGATCTCTTATCACAACGGCTTGATCGAAGCGATGTCTTATCTCCAACCGTACGATCAGACGGATGCCTTATCATCAACCGCAGGATCGAACGAGCGCCTTATCACCAACGGTCACCGGTCAACCAACGGGTGTGAGCCGTTGGATCGCGATCGGTCCTGTTGACCGGTCAACCAATGGGTGTGAGCCGTTGGATCGCGATCGTGATTTAATCACCATATCTCGACCCTTCATCCGATCAATCAATGATCAGTTCTGATCTTGATCTGATGATCAACGGTCAATTGATCTCAGCCTACAAAGCGTCCATTGCGCCCTTCGCACACGCGCATCACCCTCAAGCTCTCCACTTATGGTGAGCATAAGGAACTTAAGCTTCAAGGAAGATGTTTATATATAAGTGAACCTTCCTTTCTTGTTCTTTCCAATGTGGGACTAAATGTCCTCACAATTTCTCATTCACATACAAAGGGAGGTGATGGGCTTTCAAGGCCCATTAGGGTATTCAGGCTTATTAGCCTATTTAGGCCTTATTAGCCTATTTACCCAACATTGGAATGAAACAGAGGTTTTGAATATGAACATGGGAAATATTTGCGGTTAAAATCTAGGCCTGTTACCTTGTTGCCAGTGCCAATCCAAAATCTGGCGAGGTTCGACTAGCTCCAGGAACACAAGAAAAATAAGAGAAGAAGAAGGAGAAGAAGAAAAAGATAAGAAACAAGAAGAAGATAACAAGGAAGAGGAGAAGAGGGCTTGTTTGTTGGTTCTAAGCTATTTATAGAGATTTAATCCCCATAATCCTCTTTAATTTGGATGTCATCATTGCAAAATAAAACGGTTAGGATGAATGATTTGAAAGTGAGTAAGAATGGAAGGAGATAGCTGGTGAAGAGAGGCTCGAATTGATAAAAGAGTTAAGTTAATTAAGCAACTAAGCCACTTGATTTGGTTTAAAGGAGAAAAAAAAACAATAGGTTTAGGTTTTAATATAAGCCGGTTCAGCTAAACCAAACCGGCTTGGCGTAACATTCACCTTAATGCTTTGTTTGGATAGAGAGGAAAGTAGGAAGGAAAGAAAAAGAAGGAAGAGAAAATGAAGAGAAGAGAAAAGTGGAGAGAAAAAGAAAGAAAAAATGGAGAGAAGAGAAAAGTGGAGAGAAAATATTTTCTCTTCTTCTGTTTGAATGAGTGGAAGGAAATAAAGAGGAAAGAAAAGTTGATAATTTACATTAGTAATAATGCCGTTATTACAAATAATTAAAAATACGTCAGTTTTTTCTTTGAAAGTGTCAATATCAAAATGAAAAAAATTGAAAGAGCACCCCTGAGATTTCGGAGAGAAAACTTTTTGATGTGGCCCACTATATTTTTTCTCTTTTTTTTCTTCTTTAGTTTTCTTTCCTCCCTACTTTTCTCTCTATCCAAACAATATAAATTTTATTTTCTCTCATATTTTTCCTCTAGTTTTCTTTCCTTCATATTTTTTCTTCGTCCAAATATAGGCTAAAAGTAATTAGTCATGCTAAACCACGATAATTGAAGCGACAACCCCACCATGAGTTTTAACAACTAATGAAGAGTTTTCTTTTCGACATTTTATTTTATTTTAGAACATTTTATTTACTTGCAGCGCTACGATGCATGCCGTCCTCGTAACCATTGGTAATTTCTTTACTGGAAAAGATTTTGTGCATTACTTCGATGCACAAAGCGTGCATCAAACGTATGGATTGATTATTTATGCGTACCGATGCATATGTGAAGGCCTATTGAATCTTCTTTCGTATCGCATGCGTATTAATTTGTGCAGACGATTAATTCGTATGTATATTTTATGCATATGAGGCCGATGCATAAAAACTTTTCCTTCTTTACAACCCTGCTATGCCTTCCGTTAGACCCGCTCCATTCGACCCATAAACTAAGAAAAGGGCCTAGGTTGCATTTGATTCAGATCTGCCCACTTGTCGATAAATTAACTCGATGCTCCGAGCTTAACTTTCAAGTCGTCTAGATTGAGTAGCTAACAACTTCTGCTGTGGCAACACGTGGCAGCGAGCATGGCGTCCCAAGAAATGTAAACCAGCTTACCAGTTCCTGAGGAAAATATCGGCTCCATTTCGATGCGTCAAAAGGTGGAGGCATGGAAGTCCAACAATTGTCAAAATTGTCAGGAAAAATTTGACCGGACATAATGATTTGAATTTAAAAAAGACATAAAGTTGGAAAATAATTTGGACAAGTCAAGTTCATTTATTTAAAAATAATTTAAAAGAGATAAACTTAATAAATGGTAGCCAAAAAAAAAAATCACCACTATAAATATTATATAATATCATTAATTTGTAACACGTCTTTTTAATTAAGTTGTCAATAAGTCATGAATAAAAGGTAAAAATTCATGCATAATTATAGATCTATCAAATAGTTCCTTATTAATTTATTTTTTAAGAATAATTTAGTCAAGAGACAAATTAAAATAATTAGAGAACTACCTTAAGACATGCAGACAAATATGTGCTTGGTTTCGCATTATTTGCACACTAAAAATTTTGGATATTTGTACACCATAATAAATTTAAATAATAACATCAAGCTAGATTTTTAGATGAAATTCTGCATTATTATAAATAATAATGGCATTTGATATTATATTTAATTAGATTTGAATGATTTCATGGAGAAACTTAGATCAAAACAGTGAGACAACATTCTTATCCATTCGTGGATTTGTAACGGTTCTTTGCAACCGCTAGGAAACTTTCTCCCAGTCCATTAAAATCAAGAACTCATCTAGCCTAAGACCTGATTAGAGTGACGATTAAAGCGGAAACTTGCCCTCCCTCATAGCCGTAAATTAGCGGACTGGGCCAGCCCCTTATCTATTGGGCTGGCCTGCATTTTGGATGGGCTGGCCTAATTTCCTCCATCAGGCCGCGCTTGTATTAGGCTTAAAAGCTAATCACGGTCCAGTGGGGAGATAATCTAGGAACGCATGGTCATCGTAATAAACCATATATATATATATATATTCTCAAAGAAAAATCTTTCTGTATCGCATGCGATGCAGCACGCTAATTGATTGCACTTATGATATACTAAAGAATAAAATTGTTCTTGCCATGCGTGGCTGCATGCGTGCAGGATCAATCATCATGCGTAGTACGTACAAACTGTATCATGCCCAATGCATAAAGTTCTTTTCATTCTCAAAAAATATAGGTTATATAACAAATAAGATTTGGATTGCACTAGATCTTATTGCAAGTAATTATTCGAGTACTCATCGACGTAACTTAGAAGAGGGTATAACAATTCGCGTAGAGTTCGGGTATTCTCTCACCTTGACAATGAGATTGTGAGTAAATTCTTCCTGACCAAAATTATGCAAGTGGGTGGTGTAGTTTGTTTGAAGCAAGGCATTGGCTGAGATTTTGCTTGCCTATCAATATCATAACTATGGCACATATATATATTGTACTATTAAAATAAAAAGAAAATAATTCTTCAAGTAATTAGGTTTTTACATGTAGTTCCTAATCATGTGAATTTTGGAACAAATATTTTGGGAATATTTCTTGATGAGTGTTAAGTTTCTGAAAATCAAATATCTAAACAAGTTCATCATTATATTTTATAACGATTTTTTTAATATTGTTTTTCCATTTTATATATTAATTTCTAATATCAATCTAGTCATACAACTAGTTGCTTAGTTGTGTTATTTACTTCATTGTAAAATTCTAGTTTTTCTTGAAGCACACATCAAATGTGTATGTTTTTTTTTTGGTCAAAGTATTTAGCTATAATGATTTTTTATTTTTGGTTATAGAAGATGAGTTTTATTACTCTTAAAAATAACAAGAGCAAACACATGACACCACGTTTGCAGTAACCCAAATATCTAATACCAAAGCCAATGCTGCCATTCTCCTTCACACTCCTATCAAAATTAACTTTAAGCATGCCTTGCAAGATAATTACTAGAGCTCTCTTGAAGGATAAATGGAGAAGTTGACCGGATCTTTTGAGCTGACCCCTTGGCGTTACGTTTGAACGTTGAAGCCTTATTTCACCCCCACCTGCGGCCCTGACCCGTCCGAAACCCGATTCGTCCCGCTTAGATCACCGAACCAGTTCTTCCGATGATGCCCAGATGAAGGCGGGGGCGGCGGCGGAGGCACCCGACCACCTCCTCCTCCCATCGTCCTTCCCCACCCGATGCCCCACCCCGACAACCAATCCAGCGGCCCCTCCTGCCTCCTCCTCTCCCTCCGCCACCACCTCTCCCTCGGCCGCCTCGACCTCGCCGTCGACGTCCTCCCCCTTCTCGCCCGTCGTGGCCTCCGCCTCGACCCCTCCACCCTCGCCCTTCTCCTCCGCCAATGCCTCCGCTCTGGCTCCCTCCCTCTAGCCCGCCGCGTCCACCTCTTCCTCCAACTCACCGGCCTCAAGCGCTCCTACCCCTCATCCAACCCCCTCTCCAACCACCTCCTCGCTTTCCACTTCCTCCGCGGACGCCCCTCCGACGCCCGCCGCCTCTTCGCCCGCATGCCCCGCCCCAACATCTTCTCCTTCAACGCCATGCTTGCTGGCTACGCCCGCCTAGGCCTCCTCCGTCCCGCCCGCCGCCTCTTCGACCGAATGCCTCACCGGGATGTCGTCTCCTGGAACACCATGATCATCGCCCTCGCCCGCGCTGGTTCCTCCCGCGATGCCGTCGGCCTCTACTCCCAGCTCCGCCGCTCCTCCCTCGGCTTCAACTCCACACCTTCTCCGGCCTCCTCATCGCCTGCAACCGTCTCCGCGACCCAGGACTCATCCGCCAGGTCCACGCCCAGATCCTTTGCGTCGGCTTCTTGTCCAACCTCATCATCTCGAGCTCCCTCGTCGATGCCTATGCTAAATGTAGCTGCATAGACGACGCAAGGAAGCTGTTTGACGAGATGCCAACGAGAGACGTGCTTGCCTGGACCACCCTTGTCCACGGTTATGCTGATTGCGGCGACTTGCTCTCTGCTCGTGCGCTGTTCGACGAGATGCCGGAGAGGAATCCGGTCTCTTGGACTGCCCTTATTGGAGGCTACACGCGCCATGGTCATCCATTAGAAGCTCTGGACTTGTTCCGGACAATGATGAGCCAGGGTGTTAGGCCTGATCAATTCACTTTCAGCAGCAGTCTCTGTGCTTGCGCTACCGTCGCTTCGCTGAAGCACGGGAAGCAGATTCACGCCCGGCTTCTGCGAACCCATTTCAACCCAAACGCTATAGTCCTTAGCTCTCTTATGGACATGTACTCCAAATGTGGGAATATGGCGGGAGCCCGACGTGTATTCGATCTCACCGATGTTGCTAAGAGGGACACCGTGATGTGGAATACCATGATGTCAGCAGTTGGGCAGCATGGTGTTGGGAGGGAAGCGATTCGGATATTTGAGGAAATGATTACTGCTGACATGAAGCCTGATGCCAATACCTTCGTTGTCCTCCTCACTGCTTGCAGTCACTCGGGTCTTGTGGCTGAGGGGCTTCAACTCTTTAAATCCATGGCAAAAAGCCACCGCATTGTTCCAGAAGAAGATCACTATGTGTGTCTGGTGGACCTGCTGGGCCGTGCAGGACATTTTGAAGAGGCAATGGAGTGGCTTGGAAAGATGCCATGTAGATCAAGTGCACGGGCTTGGAGTGCACTGCTTGGGGCATGCAGGGTTCACAGAAATCTACAGCTAGGAAGGGAGGTGGCAGAGCACCTTCTCAAGTTGGAGCCTCACAGTTCTGCAGCATATGTGCTGCTTTCAAATATCTATGCTGATGTTGGGAGGTGGAGATTGTTGAGAAAGTAAGGCACCTCATGGAAGAGAAAAAAGTGAGGAAGGAGCGAGCTGCAAGCTGGATTGAAGTCGATGATACTGTCCACTCCTTTGGAGCTTCGGATCAGTTGCATCCCTTGAAAGAAGACATATATGCTGCCTTGGAGCAATTAGTTTGTCAGATGGAAGATGATTTTTCTATTACCTAGAAGCTTAGCTGCAAAATAGCACTTCAATTTTGCTAATACCTCCCTGAAGTGATTTTTCCATTATTTGTGGAACCCAGACTATTTTACATGCTAACACTGGTGAAGACCTGAGCTCTCCATTTCAGCTGCAGATGTTAATCCATTTTGTTTCGGGATAAACTTCTTATAGAAAATCTCTGATTGTTTGATTCCGTGACTGCTACAGCATCTTACAATAGGTATTATCATTGACCTTTAAATTATAGGCTTTCAGTTATATCTATTATTTGCTCATTTTTGGCTTGCAATGTTTTTGCATCTGAGTATTAATGCATGTGAAATTTCATCAGTCATATATATGAGAATAGTTTCCAGTAGTTTTCCATGCGTTCACTTCTCTTTAGTTCCCACTTGATATCTATATTTTTATGTCTGTTGCGATATGGAATGTTTGGACCACTTAATTTCTTTTTCATTTGACATAGAATTTTCATTTAAGTCTTCCCAGCATGCTAATTATTGTCTATTTTGTCATGCCGTGTTTCTGCAAAGCTCGCCTCTAATAACATGTATACCATATACTTGTCCATGTTTCTCCTTAGAAATCAATTTTATAGCCTTTCTAATTGACTTTCAATTGACTTTGGAGTTGCTGGAGAAAGACAATGGTTAACTACATTTCCTTTCCAATTTGATTTAATTAATGATATATTAGTATATCTTTTGATTCTGTCCTAGGAAATTGTAGTGAGCATGATCCTTTGAAGCATCTATGAAAGCAGTTGTTACCATGGCCAATGGTTCCAAATTGGCCATGGGATGGCCATGGGATGTCACTCCTCTCATAGACTAGCCACTAGCATTTGGCAATAGCCAGTCAAAAGGACATGAGTTAAGTAAACCCTTTTCAGTCTGTATCTTCAATTGCTTTATCATGTATATAGTGGTAATCATAAGTCACATATCCATGACATGAGTTATTCATATATATTCCTTGTCACAGGAAGATAGGGACAATCATTGTCCTTCTTCAACAATGCTTCTGTACAATTGAATATGATGAAGCAAGAGGCCAAGTGGTGGCTGTAATTCTGTCTTCTTTATTCATTTTTCTATCTTTATATTTCCTCATCATCTCATGACATCCAGAAAGCTGAATTTAAATGAAGACAGCATTTGAAAGAAAATAAATGAAGACCTTGATTATCATAGGCAAAGTGGTGGCTTTTATTCTGTCCCCTTTATTTCTTTTTTTGTATCATTGTATTTTCTCATCACCTCCATGATACCAAGAAAGCTTAATTTAAATGAATACAATCCACTGTTAGAAAGAAAATAAATGAAGACCTGATTATCATATGTTCCCTTTGGTTCCGTGTACTTTTTGGCAAAGGTTTTATTTTCAATAAAAATGAACTGCTCATTTTCTACTGCTCGGCCATTTATAATTTTTCCTTATGGAAAGTAGCCCAATTGCGGAATTGTTGTTTCCTTGCAGGTTAAATTGAAGGCTTAGAGGATGACTAGAGATCACTCATCTCACGTGATTCCTGTGAGAAGATAACTTTTCAATAAAGCATCTGATTTTTTCACTAAACTGTAAATATTTTGTTGTAAAATTTTGTACTTTAGGTGGTACCAAGTAATCTGTGGCCAATTTAGCTGTTGTACAATTTAGATTTTATGCTGATTTAGATCTCAAATTTTGTTGTGGCTTGATATCCAAAGAGTTTTAGTGTCGTATTGGCTTTATTGTGGTTCACATCTGGCAGGGACTCTTGGTTTGCAATTTGATATTAAACAGCTCTTGTTTAATCGTGCAGTGAGATGAGTTTTTGATCCTCATGAAAAAAGAAAAAAAGAAAAAAAGAGAACTGTTGCAAGTTAGTCCCACTGATTTGCATAATTTATTAATTGGGCTCATTAATCTTAGGGGTTATTTGGTTACAGAAAAAATAGTGGTGGAAAACTTTTTCATCCTTATTTTTCTATGTTAATACGTTATTTTTCTTTTTTTCACCAGAAAACAAATGCCATTAGGAATATCAAGAAATAATTAAACTTTTGAGGCCTTGCCTGCATCATAAGCAAATGGTTTTTCCAGCTGGTACATTTATAGAAAGAACATATGATGTTATTATTTAGAGTAACAGAGACATTGCATGTCAGATTATTCATAATGGTAATGCGCATTGATGCACACAAAGGATAAATTTCTTCTCATGTTAGCTTTGTTAATGCTATCTGATATGTTTCGCTGAGTGTAACTTCTAAGTAACCAAGTGAGTTACCTCCAAGTCATGTGGTTATTTGTTAATTTATGGTGCTAATGCTAAGGAATAAGTTCATGTGCCATTTCGTAGTGGACACAACTGATTGAGGCGGGAAATCTCTGTATAAAGCCGTGGGAGATGCAAGTAGTAATGCAGTACTCTCTCCACAGATGGTGAAACAGGCAAACTGTATTTTGGTTTTGTTGAACAAGGAAGATTCTGTCACCTGTATATTTTTCTGTGTTAAAATTACCACAATATGGTTAACCAGTATATGCCATCCTTTCATTCCTCAGTAGGTTGTTGCATTTCTTGGAGCCATGGAAATTATGGCAGATCATTGTCATGGAGCGTTTCCAGGCTATTCACTGCAGGTGTGATATTACCACATTTCACAGAAATGTTATTCAATCAAGTTGCAATTCTTTGGGCAATCCTTGTGGAGTGCTACATATGCTTCATTCTATCTCCTTATAATCTTATCCAGCTCTGATTTTCTTTATATTACTTCATCCCTCTCTTTCAGTATGCAACCATAGTGCTATGGTATTTGTTATGATAGGAGGCATGTTCTCATTTAGTATCATACTTGGAGAGGACATTTTATTCACCATGTCGGCCAGCATGTGTTATGTTGAACCAATATTGACCGTCTTGACCAGCAGATATCTAAACAATCCTCCTTTTTTTAATATTTTGGATTGTTTTTTTATATTATTGTTGTTGTTGTTGCTGTTTACTTTTGTATATTTTGTTTGAGAATAAAGATCTCTGTCAAAATTTAGAGTTGCTGAAAAAATAAAGCTCCAAGATATTATATTTAGATAAAGTGATAACTATTCAAATCAGTGATCGTTATTTAGCATAGTCTTGTCTACTCTCCAAATAGGAGATGAACAATTGAGCAATAGGTGACGAGTAATTCGGAAAAGAATGTCTTTATTTTTTGGTGGCGTAGCACATAAAACAATTGCAAACTATGTAGAAAAGAGTGATGTGGTCCAGCGAAGACCTCCTTCGGTTCAACTCGTCTTATTGTAAGAGGTTACCCTATCACATAAGGTAGCGTTTGATAGAAAAAATATTATCCATGATAAATGTACGGGTAGAGTTTATCCCTGGTTATTCCTAGGAATATCCCTTGACTATCCCATTGATCATATCAAATGCAAAAAGGTAAATCCATGGGATAACATTTTTTTACTTTTATTTGAAAGGATAACCAGCTATTCCTGCATTCTCTAGGAATAAATTGAGGGGATATCCCAAGGTTAACCATAGCTTCTGCATTCTCTAGGGAATAAATTGAGGGGATATCCCATGGTTAACCATGGATTATCCCTTTAGTTAACTTTATTCCCAGCTATCCCTTATAGTTATGGCTTTTGGGAATAAGAAGGATATCCCCTGGATATCCCCTCTTATGCCCTATTTCAAACACTACCTAAGAGAACGTTTGAGGGGATAGGTTGCTCATCTCGAGGAGAGGAAACTGCATTAGGATCGTCTCCTCTAACTCGGATATAGACTTCTTGCCCCAAATACCTTCCCTCCAAATCTTGGGATCTTAGGTTCTACATCCCTTGGTTATATCCAAGGATATACCATAATAGCTGTCCATGAGAAGGGATACACCTGCAAATTAACAAAACAAACACAACATCATACATCGGCTGCCAGACTTCCAATCATGTTAAAATTATTTCTTAGTCTTTTTTTGTCGTAAAGTTTTCATTTTTCACCTGGCTACAGTAGAGCGTGAGACGGCATCTACCATGTTGTATGTTGAGTTCAAAGAATCATAGCCAAAAAGTTTAAGATGATGCGGTGCACTCGCCTTATAGAGCGAGCCTGCTCCATAAAGAAGTTCTAGAAGATGGGCAGCGGCCTTCACTGGCGCCGGGCAAGTATCCGATGAGAATTTGGTCACAGTAAGGATGCCACAGAAAAAAGAGAGAAGAAAGAGATGGAGAGAGAGAGAGAGAGAGGGGGGGGGGGGGGGGGGGGGGGGACATTTGAAATCCTGAACTCGAAGCAGATCGAGTTGCGACCAGTTTTAGTTCACGATAATTTATTCCTAGGAATGATGTCTTGATTATTTGTTAGCATCGTCGGGCAACGTTAGAGTTTCAATCTGCCCGCAGTTTTGTGCTTTAAAGTCCCGTGAATGGAAGGCAAGCCCATGCCCAAGAAGCGGCGGGCGTTAAGGTTGCAGGTGGGTTGGTTCAGCTCTAGTTCTAGCACCTAAATTGGTTTCTTGTCTAATAACCATGCTCGGACGATTGTGGACATAAAGTTCTCAGGTTCAATTTTAATTAATGTTGCTCTGTCTAGAGATTGTTTGACTCTCAGTTCAAAGGGTTTTTCTTTTCTAAAAAAAAATTATAAGATTCTTGTGGTTGGAATTGCGATCAATTTTGGCTGCATTTCTAATTGCAAGTTTTGGAGTTTGTAATTGTGAGTGCATGCATCCAAAGTGTGTTATGGTGAGCATATGTATTGTAAGTAAGGCTGCAAATTAGACAGGTAATAAGAGCTTATGTAATGTAATTAAGGTTGCAAATGAGTCAAGTCAATCTATAATTTGATTAAGTTCCAAGCTGATCAGACCAAGTGTAATCCATAGTTGTAAACACATGAGTTGGGTTTGGTTTAAACATTTGATTCAATCTAAGTCTTATATTTTTCACTCAAACTTTCTTAATTTGAATCAATAAAAAATGGATCTCACTTTACACAAACCCAAGATAGCTTGAACAAATATGTATTATATAAGTTTCATTTGCTTTCACTCTTGTTATCTTACGCATATTGTCTTTATTGTTTCATTAAATGTACCTTTATTTAAACTAATTCTTTTTTTTTAATCTGAACATATCTTTTTTATTTTTACTTAATTATTTTTGAATATAATTTTTTATTATTTATTTTGATAGATTTTTATTATAATATCTTCAAATATATCAATATATTTTTAAAAAATCATAATTATAAACTTATGAATGAAATTAAAAGTTTTGAAATAAAAAATTAAGTTCCTTCTTTTTTAGTCCTATTTAATTATTTTAATAACTTTATATTTAATTATCAATTATTATATTTTAGTTATAAAATAATATCTAGATTCAAATGCAAACCTGCTCCAACTCAATCCTAGCTAAAACCTAAGTACTTCAAATTGGATCTAAATCATACTTCACCTCAAATTGACCTAAAATTGAGTCTAAAATTCTTCTTATAAATCCAACTTGATTTAATCAGCAAATAGATTGGATCCGATCTAAAATCAAAATTGAGGTCGGAATTAGGACATACATAATTCAATATGATCCAACCTATTGCCATTCTAAATGTAATTGTAGACAATCACAGCCTATTAATTATAGGTGACCAAATAAAAGTAATTTTGGTATGCTTGGATCAAGACACCTCAAGAAAAAAAAGTGAGCCAATTCGAGGAAGATTTGCATGGAGAAATGAGGAGGAAGTTCTTGGAGAAGTTAATCAAAACATGTATAATTAGGGCCACCTTCGATGGCTCAATCGTGCCCGAATTATGGGCAAAATCAAGTAATAGAAAATCAGTATGTGGATCCCAACTTAAGGGATCAATTAATAAACTTAATTTAAGAATAGTTTGGTTATGGAATGAAGTTGATGAGAAGGTCTACATATGGAAAGATATACTTAGATTGAATATATCAATATAATCCTTTCCTAAAAAGATATAAAGTCTCAAAGTTTAGTACCTTTTTTGGAAGCAAATAATTAATCTATGTTGGAACATAGCGGCTAATTTATGATATAGTTTGGTGATTTCGATGACTTTATTAAAATTAGATTGTTTGACAATCTTTGATCAATTTGGCATTCAATTGGGACATTAATCTTTTATCCAACTTGTTACAAAATTAGCATCAATTAAAAAGTATATTCCATGCTTAGTTTTACTAAATAGAGCTTGAAGTACTTATGGCTGATTTGGCCAAAATAAAACAACGGGTAGGTTAAGAGGTCGAGGATGAAAGAACTCAAATGAAAGGAATACCCAACCCCACTAGTTTTGGGTTACTTCTTATATATTTATAGATTACAAAATAGAGCACATCTGGTGCCCATGAGATGACAGTTCGTTCCCACCGATTACTCTATAATAGAAGAAGAAATCAGAGGAAATAGTTACATGGTAAGTTGCAGTTATATATCAAGTCTTACATGGTACATATTGATACATACACCTAATACTAGGTAGTTATATATGACTGAGTCTTACATGGTACATACCGCTAATATACTATATATGATCAAGTCTTACATGGTAACAACTGATACATACTGCTAATACCAGGTAGCTATATATGATCGAGTTTTACATGGTATATACCGATACATACCGCTAATACCCCCTACAAGCTCAAGGAGGATTGACTACGCAGAGCTTGGACCTTAGTTCTAAAAACCATGTTGAAATAGTCCTTTTGATGTAGCACAAGGGCAGAGATGATTATGCAATCAATAAAATGATAAAAATTAATTTTTAATATATTTTTTTAAGTATTTTATAAGACGACTAATTCATCCAAAAATAAGAGAAAGAATAAGAGTAGATTATGTGATATAGAAAGTAATGGTTCAGGAATAGAACTTTTAGAAACATGAAGAAGCGTACTAGAAAAGTCTGGAATTGAAAAACTCCAGAGAAGACATGCTCATGAACTTTCACAGAATCAGAATCACAGAGTAAGGGAAAGGTGATTTACCCGACGATGATGTGCTCTTAGTATTAGTAGAAGATCTCCCACTAGCAGATAGAATTTTTAGATGAGAAAACTATCTTACACGTGAGATTCTTTGATCTCGATTCAAAGGCAAAGATGGCTTCCTTGACTTTAGAGAAGAATCAAGAGAGGGGTGATAGCTTTGAAGATGAATTAAGAGAGGGCGACGGCTTTGGAGATAGATCAAGAGAGGGGCGGTGGCAAGGGTTTCAAGTATCTCAAGACAACAGAAATAGAACTTGGAAGAAAGTTCTCAAATTTTTTTTTTTCATATTATATTCTTTTTTTTATCATTTCAAGAGAAGGGTTTTATAAACCTCATATGTCATTACAAGGCAAGTTCAATAATTAGAGTAATAAACAATAGGGATTACAAAATATGGTAGAATTGTAAAGCAAAGAATCTTTTTTCCTTTATTTGATTCGATCAAAATGGTAGCAGCAATATATGGTTCTAATTAGAGGCGAGGGACCACAAGCAAAGTAGGAAGCTTTGGGATGCCATCCTTTTTTCTTTTCTTTTACCAACAAGGTCCATATGGGATGCAAGATCCTTTCCAGAATGGTAGAGATGCTGATCTTCATTTCCATTAAAACATAGCAGGGACTACCGAATTTCTTCCTTATAGGGTGCTCAAGGTTGCCAAAATTGTAGGTGGCAATATGGAGGGAGAAGATTGATTCCACATCATCAATTCTGGTGTAGGCAGATCCAATCCATACAAAGCTCCAAGGGTAGGGCATGAATAAGATTGAAGAAGATCGGATGGTTGTCTAATACTGCCTAATCTGGGGCTTCTTTTAAATATCTTCAGCAAGGTTTCAACAAGAGTAATATACGTCCCTTGAATTATTACAGGACTCAAATAAAATAAAATGTATGACCTGGACATTGAACTAAACTAAACTTGACTGATTCAGTAATAGACTGGACTCGACTAACTAGAAAAGAAAAATTATTAGACTTCTAGGGTTCAGAGATCCAAATGGAACCCTACAACCTTTTTCTCACTCTTGCACCTGCACCACTTTTGTGAATAGATCTGCGAGTTGAGTCTTGCTCGGTTGGTATTGTAGACAAACGACCCCATTAGTGACCTCTCGAACAAAGTGGACATCGATCTCAATATGCTTGCTTCTATTGTGGACGACCAGATTGGATGCCATATGGTGGCACTTTGATTCACTAAAGAGTGTTGGAGTCTTGAGAGGAAGTTGTAGATATTGAAAAAGATGAAGGAACCACAGCACCTCGGAGGTCATGGTTGCGAGGGCCCGATACTCTGCCTCTGAGCTAGACCTGGAGACAGTTGTTTGCTTTTTAGATCCCCATGAGAAAGATTGGGGCCAAGGAAAATAGCAAATCCAGTCATCGAGCATCGGTCATCAAGTGATTCATTCCAATCCGTATCGAAGAAACCCAAGAGAAAGATATATTGATAGCGATGAAGTTGAAGGCCGAAAGTTAAGGTATTTTTAGCATAGCAAAGTATCCATTTTGCAACCACCAAGTGTATAGATGTGGGTGCATGCAGGAATTGATAGACCTGATTCACTGCATATGTGAGATCAGGCTGGATTAATGTGAGGACTGAAGGGAGCCTACTAGCTTCTGATAATCCACTGTAGTTGCATCAGATAAGGGCATCCCCTGTGAATTGATAATTTCTGCCAAGCACAGGTAGGCATTGGGATAGGCTTGGAACCATCAAGGCCGAAACTTGTGAGAAGTTGACCTGCATACCACTTTTGAGAGAGAAAAATGCCATTAGGGGACCTGACTACCTCCATACCAAGAAAACAGCTCAGCGGCCCAAGATCTTTCATAGAAAATGTCTTAGATAATTTGAAGATGAAAGCCTGAATATGATTTTTGTTGGAGCCTGTAATAATTATGTCATCAACGTAGACTAATAAAATGATTAGATAGGAACCATTGATATGAAGGAACATAAAGGCATCATAAGGGCAACTTGGAAGCCAAAAGAAATGAGAAAGGAGTTGAATCGATGGTATCAGGCGCATGGTGCTTGCTTTAATCCGTATAGAGATTTGTACAAATGGCAAACAAAATCAAGTTTAGAGGAACTAACGAATCCTTGCGGTTGAGCCATAAAAACTGTTTCAGATACTTTCTATTTAAAAATGCATTTTTTACGTCCAATTGCCGTAGTTCCCGGTCGAATTGATTGCAAATGAAAGCACTAGGCGGATGGTGTTAGGCCGAACAATAGGACTGAAAGTATCGTTATAGTCAATTCATGGCTGTTCGGTATACCCTTAGCTACTAATGAGCTCTGTACTATCCACACTTCCATCCGACTGTAGTTAACCTTGTAAACCCATTTGTTTCCTACCACGTTCATGCCAGGTCTCCTTGGAATCAAAGACTAGATTTTATTTTACATGATAGCAGAGTATTCCTCATCCATGGCAGCCCACCATTCTAGTACTTTACTAGCTTGTAAGAAAGAGGTGGGTTCATATGGTGTATCCATAGATAGGAGGCCAGGCAGAAGCGGATATTGTGGCTAATTAAAACCCATTTCTTTCGAGTCCCATCCTGAGTTTTTGTCACCATATGATGAGTCCGATCGGGTTAGATAACAGCGTCAACCGAAATGGTGGGTGGAGTGGGTAAGACTAGAGGATCGGATGGATTAGAGGGCGGAGGAAGAGAGGTTGGCAAGTGGATCGGTAGAGGACTAGTGATGTGATCGATAAGAAAACCAGCTGGGTAGATAGGATCATATCCCAAGTTGCAATAAAAAAGGATCATCTAGAGGAGTGGTTGCGGTGTAAGCTGGATTGGGTTTGCTTACGAGAGGGAGTAGAGAAAAGAGGACTCATCAAAGGTAACGTGCCGAGATAGGTAAATCCGACTAGAACATGGATCGAGGCATTTATAACCCTTGTGATTTGGACTGTAGCCAATGAATGCACAGGGTGTTGTTTCGAATTGGAGTTTGGTCCTATCAAATGGACTAAGGCAGGGATAACAGAGAAAGCCAAATGTTCTAAGGGAGGAATAGTTGGGTTCTTTTGGTAAAGAAAGTTGTATGGTGATGTATTGGTGAGGATGATAGACGGCAAATGATTAATAAGGTGGACAGCCATGGAGAAAGCATGATTCCAAAATTTGGGAGGTAAGAGAGAGTGAGCCAGTAAAGTAATATTAGTTTCGATGACATGCTTATACTTCCTCTCTGTGACTCTATTTTGCTGTGGGGTACCTGGGCAGGACATTTGATGAAAATATCATTTGATGAAGGATTTGCTGCAAAGAATTACTTAGAAACTCGCCATCACCATCCGATTAAAAAATTTTCACTTTAGAATCATAATAAATTTTCACAAAGGAAAGAAAGATTGAAAAAAATAGTTGCAACTTCAGATTTTTTTTTCATAGGATAATACCAAGTAAAACGGTTAAAGCCATCCACAAGAACTAAATAAAAATAAA
Source organism: Calamus simplicifolius (assembly GCA_900491605.1). NCBI lineage: Eukaryota > Viridiplantae > Streptophyta > Magnoliopsida > Arecales > Arecaceae > Calamus > Calamus simplicifolius. Next base: position 434,343 of record UESW01003832.1, read on the forward strand.
AACCTTTCTGAAAATAGTTGGTGCCGGTCCCCACACATTACTGTGAATGGTGGAGAGGGTGTGGAGTGCGCTATAGTACTTTTGAAGGGAAAGGAAGCCAATAGCTCTTGCCAAGCTTGCAACTGTTGCAGGGGTATATTAAATGCTGAAAGGAGAGAGACGATGATAGCTGCTGCATGATGTGGTCATGGGTGTCCGAGGTGAGCATGCCATAGGGAAGCAGAGATTGGAATATGGCTAACCAAACCAGAGTGATGAATAGCCTTATTAAGAGGGTATAGTCCTCCTTCAACCGGTCCTTTGTGAAGCAGACGGCCTGTTTTCAGATCCTTTATTAGGAAACCCCATTGAGTGAATATAAAGCAACATGAATGAGCTCTAGTAGATTGAGCGATCGAAAGCAAGTTTTTGTAGAGTCTTGGAACATGAAGAACATCTATCATAGTGATAGAACCGAAAGATAGTGGAAGAGAGACAATACTAGTCTACAAGATCACCAAGCCTGACCCATTTCCAACCATAACTCGATCAGTCCCAGAGTAGGTGTTGTGTTCTGGAGCTCAGATGCATCGGGAGTCATGTGGTTTGTTGTGCTGGTGTCGGGGTACCATGTTGGATCACTTGGATCGGCAACTTGCATAGCCGCAAAAGACTGTGTGGCATGGGAGGTTTATCCATCAGGAAGGCAAAGCAGTTGTTGGCCTTGTGATTAGGGAAACCACACTTGTAGCATGTGATTTGAGTTGGGAAAAATCAACTTCGAGCAGCCCCACAACCACCACGATGTGGCACACCATGACCATGAGAGGAAGCATTGGAGGGATTAGGAGAATAACCTCGACCACGACCATTATAGAGCTGTACCTTCATCCTCGAAATTGGGAGGTGTCGAACGCAACCGCAGGTGAAGGAGAAGCAGCCTAGTGCTGGAGATGGATCTCATGATCAAGGAGTCCATAGACCTCATCAAGAGAAGGAGCATTGCTGCGAGCATTGATTATAGCAACAATGGAGTCATACTCGGGACCAACTCCACGAGTAACCCATAGAATCATATCATTTGGATCAACTGGTTTGCCTGCACTTACAAGTGCCAAGGCCAAAGTGTTGGCCTACTAGAAAAACTCAGCAATGGTTTTCGACCCTTTGGACAAGGATTGAAGCTTGGTCTTCATGTTTTGGATGCGAGCACGGATATAAGACCCATATACTTTCTCGAGAGTAATCCAAACATCACGACTTGTTCTTTATCAATGACTTGAGAGAGAACGACGTCGAACAAAGAGGAAGTTAGCCAGCATAAGACTAATTGATCTAGTCTTTCCCATTTGGCAATGGCATCAGGGTCAATGGGTTTAGTTACAGTACCTATGACAAAGCCAAGAACACCATAGCTTCGAAGGATGGGGGTGACCTGAGTTTTTCAGAGCAGATAGTTGGTCGAGAGCTTGATGGAGACCTCTTGTGAGATAGATTTAACAATAGGGAGGGAGACGTCAATAATGACGGAAGTGAAAGAGAAACCCGATGGAGTAGTCATGAGAGAAGAATGGTGAAATGAAGAGGGAGAGAAAAAAAAAAAAATCTAGAAGAGGAATTACCTAAGCTCTGATACCATGAAAGAACTCAAATGAAAAGAATACATAATCCCCTAGTTTGAATTGATGCTTGTATATTTATAGATTACAAAACAGAGCACATATGGTGCCTATGAGATGACAGTTTGTTGCCATCGATTGCTCCATAATAGAAGGAGAAATCAAAGGATAGTTACATGGTAAGTTGCAACTAATATGACCAAGTTTTTCATGGTACATACCGATACATACCGCTAATACCAGGTAGCTATATATGACCGAGTCTTATATGGTACATACTGATACATACCGCTAATATGCTATATATGATAGTTTTACATGGGTAATAATTGATACATACTGCTAATACTAGGTAGCTATATATGATCAAGTCTTATATGGCATATACCGATATATACCGCTAATAGAGGACATATTGTTAGTTTAAAAATGCTAAAACTCATATCCACGTTCAGCTATATAAAAAGGAGTTTATAAACATGGCCAGAAGTGAGCTCAATTTTGAATTAAGAAGGTAATTCGGGTTCCAAGAATTTATTGTCTTATTCCTTCACTTATATTTCAAAATATGAATGCTTATTATAAGAAGAAAGCGGGAGAAAAACATGTTTCAAAGGCAACTTATTTTGTTAACTCTAATAATTACTATGGGAAGATAGAAACTCCATATTTTGAATCCAAGGAAGAGATCGAAGTTTGATTTGGTTCAATAGGCGATTGGTAGTTCCTGTACCTATCAAGCATTATCAAAGTCTAATCCTAGTAGGCAGATTGATATTTTGGATTAAACAAAAGGTCAATATCAAAACATTATTCTTTTGAATTTTCTAAGGCTGATTAGATTTTTTGATCAACTATATAAGGACAAACAAATTAAATAACCTGAAAGATATATGTTGTCATCTGATGAAGAGATTAAAGGAAAAAATATTGTAAATACCATAACGTCTCGTTGCATAATGCTAATAATTGATTTGTTTTTTAAAATGCTATATAGAAGATGATTACTTTAGAAAAGATCGAATTTCATGAAAGGACTGAGAAACTAATAAGGATGAACTAGAAACCCTTTTTGGAGAATCTTTAGATCAACACGATTACTCTAACTATCATAGCTAGCTTGAAAAAGGTTCTAGCTCGCCAAGAAAGTTGTTGAAGAATAGGCCGTGTCTTTAACCAAACAAAAGATAAAATAATGGAGTTCATGGATAAATTCTTAGCTGATTCTATAATAAGCTTATTTACTCTATTTGTAAAAAGAGAACTTATAATTAAAAAACCTATGCTGTTACCCTTAAGAGGACCCTTGGAGATGTCAAAGGGAAGGTCTTCCAAATGGTAGCCTTAATTGCCAATATTGTCCATCAAACTTTTAGGCAGTGTTTGATTGCTTTTGGGCTATTGGATAAATGTACAAATAGCATTTATCTAGAGGATAGCTGAGGGAATAAGCACCTTTTTAAAATTACAAGTCTACCATCAAGAGATAACTTTAGTTGTTCATGAGTTCCATAGGGAATAAGTTCAGGGGATAATCCATGGTTAAACATTTTTTAACACTATTCCCTATAGCTATAGCATTTGGGGATAAGGAGGGATATCCAAAAAGGATATCCTCCTTACACCATATCAAATAGTGCCTTAATCCTACTAACTATTCAGCCTTGAATAATAAAAGGTCCAAAAGAAGACCACTCAGTAGATCCTGAAAGAGAGGCGTGAAGCCAAGGATCCAAAAGTGAATTTACTTAAGAGGTCCAATGAAAAGTTTAACTATTATATCTACTCATAGAAATTATTACATCCTCTATCTGAGGGATCTTATGACTAACCAATATTATACTACCATTGAGTCCAATTAAGTCCTAATGAATAGGATTGGTGATTCAATTACGTTATAATCATTTTAATTGGGCAACCGTGACTTTAATTAACTTTGATCAAAACCTAGATCTAATCCTAACTTAATCTAACTAAGCTAGGATGGGTCTAGATTTAATTCTAATCATTTGATTTGATAATGTTGCTGCCAAAATCTGTCCTCCGACTCGGGCGTGGTCGGGCTGCAGCATGGGCTCTTCGCTTGGGTGGACCTACAAAACAGTCCTCACGCGAGAGGCATTGGGGGTGGCCCTATGCGGAAGACCCTCCGATGCTCAAGTCAGTGGAGATCAGCAATCAATAAAAATAGGGAGAAGGCTCTCGCTGAAGAGTCCCTCCAGGGCTTTGAGCAGAGCGCTAATGGCGGAAGCTAAGGCAGAAGGAGAGAGGGTTCCAGTGAGCAAGTGTGCATACCTGAGGAGTCGGCAAACGACTCTATTTATAGAGGATCACCTGATTCCCTGGGGGCATCGTGGGTCCAAAAGTCGTTAGGATCTGAATCCAGTTTGTTATGAGGTCGATAGGATTCGTATCTTGTTGGTTAGGGGATCGACGGCTAGGAGAGCTTGATGTCTCGAGATTTAGTGAGGACATAGGCTCCAGGGCCCTAGGCCAATCTCATGGGTCCTAGGTCACTTCCGGATATAATTTCTGTTTGGAATCTCATGAATTTGGGTTCTTCCGCGTCGAATTTCGCAGAGGCATAGATATCGCTCGGGCTAGGTCGAGCGATAGGAGAGATCGGCTAGAGGGACGATATAGCTCGGTTGGGGCTGAGAGATGGTATAGCTCGGCTGGAGCCGAGAGATGATATAGCTCGGTTGGAACCGAGAGATGGTATAGCTCGGCTGGGGTCGAGAGATATGATTCGTGCCTTGGGAGTCTTTGGTTCGGCGAGGGGCTAAAGCGCCCCAACTTATCGAAGCTGACTTATCTCGGGTGGGTGTCGCATAGCGGGTAGGAATCAGGGCTAGCCTAGCCATGTGCACGATTATTGACACACAATAATTTTACCCCTCAACACATGCCCCCCACTCCTTAGTTCGAAACGTAAGTTCGGGCGTAGGGAGTATAATTCCAGGTGGCATGACTTGAATGGAGAGATCCGGGTTTGACAGGTTGCGTAATGATGCCCTATTTAATGCTGCGCGGCTGCCGTGCCTTTGTGAGATGTGCCTTTACAGGGCACGTCACATAAGGCTCCTTTAAGGTAGCGGTTGGGGAATTGCCACGTAGCAAATCCCAGTTTTTTATGGCGTCTATAATGACGGTTCCAGGCATCTCGGTTGGGACGCCCTATCCTTCTCTTAAGGCAGTTTCTTTGAGGGAAAGCAAAGTCGAAACGGTGCCGTCCTGTTCGCAGCGCTCTTTCGTTCTTCTTTGGAGAGTCTTGCTCTCTGCTTCCTTTGTAATCTTGCTCGGTGCTTCTCTCGGCCAGTAGGATGATGAGCCCCGACAATATGTGTTTCGGAAATTATCGCCAAGGATTTGGAGAGAATAAGCCAAAAATATGGCATTCCCTCGGATATCATTCTGAGATTACCGAAGCCCGAGCATAGGGTTTCGCAAGATCTGGAGCACGTGGTCTTTCTTTATGAAGACAGTCTAAATGCGGGCCTTCGATTTCCCCTTCACCCTTGGTGAAGGAAATCACGAGATTCTACAATATTTGCTCGATAATGGTGGCTCCCAACAGTTGGCGCAGCGTCATCGGGTTTATCTCGATGTAGCCGGATTCAGGTAACGGCAACTCTTCCTTTCTCTCGAGCCTGTTATTATCTGATGTCTGGGAGGAAATCAGAGTGGCCTTACATTGGACCCCGGAGGTCATTCAAGACGATAAAAGATAAGCCATCATCGATAAAGGAGTGGAAGGTCAGGTTTTTTATTGCCGAGGGAAACATCGGCTCCGATTTTTCCCGGGGATGGGGAAACTTTGTCCGAGATGTGGAAGCACATCCAATTCTATCTGAGTAGGAGGAGGACTTGGAGGTCCTTCGTGATGGTAGGACATTTTCGGCTAATGATTTATTATCGGAAGAGGCTCTTTTTGCCGCCGGGCTTAGCCTCCTTGACTCGCATAGTAAGTTTTTTTTCTTTTTCCATTGATTTTGCTCAAGTAAGTATATCTCGGTCTGACCGCTTGCTCTCTATTCCCGCAGCCAAGAAGTCTGAACTATCGGGCCGCATAAAGAAAGGGTTGAGCAAGCGCTCGAGGGAGAGTAGCGGAGGGGAGAAACGCAAGCCTGAGAAGACGGCTCATTTTTTTTCGAGTAGCGCTCGCCAGAGGTTGAAGCAGTCGCGGTGGAGGCGCTGAAAGCAGAGGAGGATACAGAGAGGACTGCTGAGGTCCCCTGTCCTCTAGTGTGGAAATAGTAGACAGCCCGGATGAAACTCCATCGGCTTGTCTGGGAGCCTCTTCTTTTGAAGGTGAGCCAAGGGCTGGCACGGTGGGGGTCGGTGCCTCTGAGGGCCCTCCTTCGAGCGAGGAAATGCCTCTGGCCTTGGCAGAAGGACAGGAGGGATTTAGGGGCGGCGACGTTTGGGCCGACTGTAGTGGAGGCTCAGAAGGAGCCTACGGCTGGAGAACTTCCTCCTGAGTGGTTGGGGAGATTGATGAACAGACCGAGGCATTGGTGGAGCCTGCGGGGGAGGAGCAGGTACCCATGATCGAGGGAAGGAGCTCGGACAAGGGAGAGAGCAAGGTAAAGGTCTTGCAGCCGAAGATTCTTCCACCAAAGTTTCGGGAAAACTGGTGCCTGGGCTGGCCGAGTTATCCGAAAAATCCCAGGTTAGAATTCTGCTGAGGGAGGCCGAGAGATCAAAGGCTTCTCATCGGAGGTCATCTGGACCGATCCTTTGGACGGCGATGGTCAGCCCGTAGCTCGGAATCGGCCGTCGAGGTGGCATTTGTTGCCCTAATGAGGTCAGCACTGTACCCGGGCATAGGTCCCTTGGCGAATGAGTTTGCAGATCTAGACATGGTTGACACCGCGTTTGGCCAGCGGAATGTGGTGACAGAAGCCCATCTTCTCCCCGAGATCAACAATTCTACCCTCATGGGGCTAGCCAGGTCCTACATCTCCCGGATGAGTTATTATTCCCGAGTAGTGAGTGCTTTCTGGTTAGCTTGGTTGCTCTCTTCTCACTTATGCTTCATTCTGCAGAGTGCTTTGATCACCAGGGCGTTGTGCTGGCGCTTGAACCTAGCGACAGGGGCCAGCGCCTAGGCCAGGAGAGTCAGTGCTGAGCTTCGATCGCGAGTGGAAGCGTCTGATACATTTGAACAAGCTCTGGGTACTGCTAATGAGAATTTGGCAAAGATGAGGGTGCTGCATCAGGCCGCCCTAGATGATGCGTCTAAGCTGAGGCTTGAAGTTAAAGAGCTACGAGGGCTCCTGGCAAGGTATGATGATGCATGCATGGAGTTATCGCAGATCAAGTCCAAGCATGCTGGAGAAATGGAGACTGCCAAGAAACAGTTTAGTGAAAGCCTAGGCATATAGAGGAGAGAAGCCGTCGAGGAGAGAAATCGCATGAACAAAATGCTTGGCGAGTTGGAGGAGAAGGTACGGCAACTCAACCGTGGTATAGCTGACAGGATGAAAGGATCAAATGGCACCAGGAAAAGTTAACCCAACTCGATAGCGAGCTCTCCCAAGCCTGGGGAGAAGCTGACAGTAGGCAGTCGAAGATCAGTGATCTCAAGGGCAGAATCGAGCGGGTTAAGGCCGATAAACTGAGGGCTTTTAACGAGGTCAAGGAGTTGACCAAGAAGTTATCCTATCAGGAGGAGGAGGTATGGTACTACCCCTTTTTGGCTTCCCTTGCTGGCTCATCGTGGCACCGACTAATTCTATTTTTGCAGATAAAAAAGGTGGAGCTGGAGAACCAGAGCCAGACACGAACCCTGCAAGAGGAATTGGCATCCAGCCGGGGGAGGAGCTCAGAGCTCGAAAGGCAGGTCGCTGAGACCGAGGAGCAGATTGCCTTACTGCGGAGTCAAACTGCTGAAACTGAGGGGCATGTCACCTTACTTTGAAACCAAGCTGCTGAAGCCGAGATGCGGCTCGCTCTACTCAGGGGTGAGCAAGATGTAATTTGTGCCGATGCCTTCCAGCTTGGTGTGGAGGATGTTCAAAATAAGATATCTAAGGAGCATCCAAAATGGGACCTCTCTTTCTTAGATGTTGAAACTTCAGATGCTTGTACCCCAGGAGCTGACGAGGCTGAATACGATGATGTTTCGGACGTCGACCTCGATGCTATTCTGGATGCTAGTGAGGCCGTGGCCCCTGAAGGACACCTCAATTCCATCGCCGAGGAAACGACAACCTTTGAAGTGGGCGAAACGAGCCAGGCTTCCCCGAGTATTGTTGAGGGCACTGCCGGAACTGATCTAGCTCCTGACCCTTGAGAGTTATTTGTGTGCTTTTGCTTTTTTAGACATGTAGTTTGGTCTGAAGTTTCCAATGAACGGGCCCTCGGCCCCATTTGCTTGTCTTTTTAGCCAATCTTTTTGTTGCAGACTTCCTTTCGACTGCGATCAAGTTATGACTTGTTCGCGTTCTTTGGCCGACTTAGTTCGGGTTTAAATAAATGTCTCGGTCGAGGCCGAGGTATAGGGATAGCTCTGATGAAGCCGAGTGATATGATAGCTCGGCTTAGGTTGAGAGATTAGATAGTTCTGATGAAGCCGAGTGACGTGATAGCTGGCTTAGGCTGAGAGATAAGATAGCTCGGTAGGTGATGACCAAGGATTGCAGAGGTATCCTGGTTAGAGCCGAAGTTGGGTAACTTGGCCCGCGCAAGGCGAAGAGGCGGGTGGGCTTTTCGAAGGGAGTTTGGTCCCAAGAAGAAGGGTGTTTACCGGTGCGCCGTCATTTATTTATCCTTTTCGGTAAAGGGGGAGCGATTCCTCGCTTCCCGCAAGCGGCCATGGAGGCGGTGACGCGTGGCAAGATTTTATGGTAGTGGCATTGGAACTGACGGTTCGGGTGATCGGGACGCTCGCCCGAGGTAATTTAAATACCGGTGGGTGGTACGCCATTGTTAACCAATTTCTCTGCCAATCTCCTATTGGCTTGTCTAAGATTATAGTAACAGGATGGCTTCCGAGAATGGAGGGAGGTCAACTGGGATGTGAAGCAGCGTTCTTGGCAGCTTGGGGTGCCTCACCGGGGCCGTACCACAATAACTGTTGACGGGGAGGTTTTGACGTCGTTACTCGCGGACTGTGAGCAAGTCCGGAGAATGGCTGAGCAACACATGGTTGTCTCGGCAAGAGAGATCAAGCTCCTTCGCCAAGTCAACAATAGGCTGGAGCGGAAGGTGGCGTCCCTTCGACAGCAATTGGCTGATTCGGCTCCGCGGCGTGGGGAGAGTTCAGCAGCGTTCGGAGAAGGTAGCAAGCCCCTGTGAGGGCTGATGTATTTTTTCTTTGGTTTTCCCCTCTTGTAATGAACGGAGAAAGGTTTATTGGAACTTTCTTGTTTGTTTTCCATTTCTAAAGTGTTTTCCTTTATCGTCCGAATCTTACGGAATAAATATTCTCTCGGGGAACCTCCAACACAGTATCCTTGTTTTGACCGAGGTAAATGGGGCTCGTATGTTTCAGTTGGGGCATTGCATATCGCTCGGTTTTTGTCGAGGTTTTTGACAAAAGATGCACTCCGGCCTTAGCCGGGGCTTATATTCCAAGGACGTGCACTCCGACCTTAACCGATGCTTACGCCTTCTGGGTGCAGGTCGGGGCTATATTCATAGGACGTGCACTTCGACCTTAACCGATGCTTTCGCATTCTGGGTATAGGTCGAGGCTTATAGCATGTCCCGTTATCATTGAGACAAAAGTAGTTACTTTAGACTGGACAGAAGTACAATATCACGTGCAGTCATGCTGAATGGAAAGGAGATACTTTGGTTTATTCCAAAGTATGGAGGCAGTCTTGGCCTTGGGTTAAAACACAAGGCAATGTCTCGGCTTATGTCAAGATGCAATGGGCAGTTGAGCCGGAGGAAGGAATACCGAGGTATGTTTATTAAGGAGTACTTGGCTTCTGCGCCCTTTTTATGACTCTGCCGATGCTTTTGCCTTTTCCAAGGAGCAGATCTTCTCTTTGCCGAAAAGGATAATATGGCTCTGCAGTTTGCGAAAGGTCACCTCGGCACTTTCCAGGGACACTTATTATGTCGACTTTTTCAAGGCGGGTCGTTTCGACGTACGACGTAAGCGCTTGTTTGCCATTGGAGGGTATCATTTTCATCGGGCGATTTTTCAGGTCTGCCCGTATCTCTAAGATCAGCGGGCAATTTTCTGCATTTAAGACCTATGATCCGGGATCAGAGAAAATCTTCTGGCGCACGTCATGGGCTGAACAACGCGTTTGACGCGCATCGAAGGGCGCTATTTTCATCATGGGAGGCCACGTGGTAGCGTGGATTGAGCATTTTGAACCTCGTGGCTTACTGCTTTAACAGCTGCTCCCGGTCTATTTTGTCTATAAAAAGGGGAGGAAGGGGCCGTGCTAGGCCATCCCCAAAATTTTATTCTCTGTGAGCTGTGAAAGTTTTCATGATGTCTGCATCCCTAAAGCTGAGAGTGTAGGGACTAAGTTTTCCTTTGTAAGCCACCTTCCTACGGATAGTCAGGGTGACGAAGGAGCCGCTGGAGAGCAGCTCGTCCTCAAGGGAGGAGCTTCGGAGATCATATGGAGAGCACACAGGAGGTCCCCAGAGATCACATGGAGAGCGCACATATGCGCTTCCTGTGTGTCCTTTGTGGTTTGCTACGGGGGTTGCAGGGTAGAAGTGCACATGTACCCCCGTAGCATGCGCGGACTTTTCCTTCTCCCTCTGGCTGGATGCTTAGCCCCTTCGTGCAGGGAATCTTCCACCATGTGAAGAGGGAGTTGAGAGTAGTGTGGGGCTGATGGTCCCCTATCTCTCTCAATCGGGCAGCGGCCTGCAGCCCAGCATTCCACCCAGGAGGAATCTTCCTCAGCATCAGCATCCATGGGTCTGCGCCTCTTTTTGGATCTCTTAATTCATCCAGAGGACCCATGGGAAGCCGGCCTTGCTATCTATCAGGGCGAGCTGGCTGGTCGCCTGATCTTTTGGGTCGGATGTCAAAGCATCATTGTTAACTGAAGCTGACTGAAGCAGTTCGGCCGAGCTATTTACTCGTTTTTATTTCTTGTGCTTTGATACACTTGTAACTCCTTTCAGGATGTTGTAAATTTTCTTTTGATGAGGAAATAAAGAAAGTTTCCATTCCTTCTTTCTTTAGCACCTGCTTCTTTTTCACGCTGAGAGTTATTGCTCCCATATTATGCTTCTTATGTCGCAGCATATTTCGGCAGTGCTATTGCTGCTTTGTTCTTGTTAATACCAATGTCTGGTCCTCAGTGGAGAACACGTATATCCATGTGCGAGTCAAAGAGGGACCCGTGCGGTCTTGTGGAGTCATGAAGTAAGCATGATCCTGTTTGCAGAACAAAGCAGGTGTTTCTTCGGGGAAAGATAGCTCATGGCATGTTTTCGCTGTCGAATAGTGGGAGGTCATTTGCCTCTACCGAGGTATAATAGGACACCTTAGTTGCGTCAGGGCGTTGAAGAGATTACTTGAATAAGGCGGAGCCTCAGGATATCGCTCGGTTGTTGCCGAGGATCAAGGATATCACTCGGTTGTTGTCGAGGTTTTTATCCTTTGGCTTCGATCGGGGCTTGTTAGCTGCCCGAACCTTGAGCGATGTTTTGGAGATTATTTAATCCGGCTGGGGCTTGTAAGTTGCCCGAATCTGAACGATGCTCCTTTGACACTTGGTTCGGTTGGGGCTTGTAAGCTGCCCGAATCCGAACGATATTTCAGAGATTGTTTGGTTCGACCGGGGCTTGTAAGCTGCCCTAATCCGAACTATATTTTGAAAATTGTTTGGTTCGGCCGAGGCTTGTAAGCTGCCCGAATCCGAACGATATTTCTCTGGCGCTTGGTTCGACCGGGGCTTGTAAGCTGCCCGAATCTGAACGATATTTTGAAGATTGTTTGGTTCGGCCGGGCTTGTAAGCTGCCCAATTCGAACGATACTTCTCTGGCGTTTGGTTCGGCCGGGGCTTGTAAGCTGCCCAAATCCGAACAATGCACCTTTGACACTTGGTTCAGCCGGGGCTTGTAAGCTGCTCGAATCCGAACGATACTTTCTGGCGTCTAGTTCGGCCGGGGCTTGTAAGCTGCCCGAATCCGAACGATGCTCCTTTGACACTTGGTTCGGCCGGGGCTTGTAACTGCCTGAATCTGAACGATACTTCTCTGGCGTTTGGTTCGGCCGGGGCTTGTAAGCTGCTCGAATCCGAACGATACTTCTCTGGTGTTTGGTTCGGCCGGAGCTTGTAAGCTGCCCGAATCCGAACGATATTTTGAAGATTGTTTGGTTCGGCCGGGGCTTGTAAGCTGCCCGAATCTGAACGATACTTCTCTGACGTTTGATTCGGCCGGGGCTTGTAAGCTGCCCGAATCCGAACGATGCTCCTTTGACACTTGGTTCGACCGGGGCTTGTAAGCTGCCCGAATCCGAATGATATTTTGGAGATTGTTTGGTTCGGCCGGGGCTTGTAAGCTGCTCGAATCCGAACGATATTTTGGAGATCACATGGCTCCCAGCTGCGCCGGGAGCGCTTGGCCATACCAAGCCTTCGCGGGATGTAATTTGGCCTAACCGAGATATATAGCTCTGGCTCAGAGCTCGGCCTAGCTGAGGTATGGAGCTTTGGCTCAAGGAGATAGCTCGGTCGTGCCGATAATGGATGCATGAACGACATCTGTTTTCTATTGCGACTTTTTGAAAGAACGACCATAGCGGTTTTGCCACGGATCATAAAACAAGATGCCAAAGTTGTAAATGGGGTGAGTCTATAGAGAGCGTACTCTATTGATGATATATGCGGAGGTTGTCCGAACTCCACGTCCGGGGAATGGATTTCCCGTTCAGGTTATGAAGCTTTTAGGTGCCAGGTCCGATGACTTCCGCTACTTGATAAGGACCTTCCCAATTTGGAGAGAGCTTTCCTTGCTCCAGCGGCTTGGAGACGGATGCTTTCCGGAGGACAAGATCGCCGGGCGAGAAGGATTTGCCCTTGACTTTAGAGGCATGGTAGCGGGCCACTCTTTGCTAGTACGCAGCCATTCTGATTCGAGCTTTTTCCCTGATTTCTTCCACCAAGTCGAGATTGGTTTGGAGCTGCTCGTCATTAGTTTCTTCTGAGTAGCTTTCCACTCGCGGAGAGGGGAGGCCTATTTCCATGGGGATGACGGCTTCCGTGCCAAAGGCCATCCAGAACGGGGTCTCACCGGTGGAGATTCTCTGGGTAGTGCGGTAGGCCCATAGAACATGATGAAGTTCGTCCGCCCATCTGCCTCGGGCTCTGGTGAGCCGAGCCTTAATCCCTTGAAGTAGGGTCCGGTTTGTTATCTCGGCTTCTCCGTTGGCTTGCGGATGCCCCACTGAAGTGAGGCGATGGCTGATGCCATGATCCTCGCAGAACTCCCAGAATTTGGGATTATCAAATTGCTTGCCATTGTCGGTGATGATGGTATGCGGGAGGCCAAAGCGATAAATGATGGATCTCCACATGAAGTCCCTAGCCCGAGCTTCAATTATTTGGGCTACTGCTTCGGCCTTGACCCACTTGGTAAAGTAGTCAATGGCGACAAATAGAAATTTTCTCTGTCCAGTTGCGAAGAAAAAAAGGCCAAGAATGTCCATCCCCCACTTAGCAAAAGGCCAAGCAGAGGAAACAGGGACCAAACTAGCGGAGGGGAGCCTCTGGATGCTGGAGTGCCTATGACACGGGTCACAGGCTCGAACGAGATCATCGGCATCCTTTTGTATGGTAGGCCAGTAATATCCCTGTGCAGTACCTTGTGGCACAGAGATCGACTCCCCAGATGGTTGCCGCAGATTCCTTCATGTACTTCCCGAAGAGCATAATCAGCTTCGGACGGATGGAGGCATTTGAGCAGCGACATGGAAAAGGACCGCTTGTATAGCTGATCATCGATCAGCACATAGTTGGTAGCTTGCAATCTCAGCTTCCTTGCTTCCTTGCGGTCGGCTGGGAGCAACCCTTCTTTAAGATACTTTAATATTGGGTCGAACCAGGATGGCTCGACCTCAATCTGCATCACTCAGTCTGCCTTCGCGATGCTAGGTTTTTCCAGGACTTCTAGGGGAAACTTTTGCTCGAAACTCATCGATTCCGCAGTTGCAAGTCGGGATAACAGATCGGCATGAGCATTTTCGAATCTGGGGATCTGGATAACTTTAAATTCAGAGAAGTGAGAAAGCAAGTCCCGCACCTACCGAAGGTACCGAATCATGTTTGGCTCCCGGGCCTCGAATTCGCCTTGCACATGACCGGCCACCAATTGAGAGTTGGTAAAGGCATTCAGCCTCTTCACCTTCAGATCACGGGCGATTCGGAGTCCAGCGAGCATGACCTCATACTCGGCTTCGTTGTTGGAAGCTGGGAAGGAGAATCGAACACCGTACTCAAAGGTCGTCCCCTTGGGGCTGGTGAGGATCAAACCAGCACCAGTGCCATTGGCATTGGAGGATCCGTCGACGTGGAGAAGCCACAGGGTGCCAAATCTTGGATGCTCGGGGGAGTCCGAAGTGAAGCCATCTTCCAGGATGGTGCACTCAAGGAGGAAATCAGCTAGAATCTAGGCTTTGATGGCCGGGCGAGGTTGATAACAGATATCATGCTCGCTTAACTCAACAACCCACTTAGACATTCTTCTGATGTCTCCGGGCGATGGACCACCCCTTGATGGGCTGATCAGTAAGGACCGTCACAGAATGTGCTTGGAAATATGGTCGTAATCTCCAAACCGATATTATCAGGGCCAAGACCAGCTTCTCGATTTGGGTGTACCTTGTGTCGGCGTCCCGAGAAGTTTGCTGACATAGTAGATCGGCCTCTGGGTCTTCTTCTCTTCCCTGACCAAAATCAAGCCAATCGCACCTTCAGAGACTGCTAGGTACAGAAATAGCATTTCTCCCGGATTGGGGCTGCTTAGGAGGGGTGGCAAGCCAAGATATCTCTTGAGGTCCTCGAAGACTTTTGGCACTCGGGAGTCTATTGAAAATTCTTGGCAGATCGAAGAGCTTTGAAGAAAGGAAGGCTCCTCTCGGCAGACCGAGCCACAAAGCGGTTGAGGGCCGCAATCCTTCCCGTCAAGCGCTGGACTTCTTTGATAGATGTTGGGGGCATCATTTGCTGAAGCGCTTGAATCTTCTGCAGGTTGGCTTCGATGCCTCGCTGAGAAACCATGAAGCCCAGAAACTTCCCCGAGGTGACACTGAAGGCGCACTTCGTTAGATTGAGCTTCATCCGATACCTTCGGAGTGTCATGAAGCTTTCAGAAAGATCCCCAATATGCTGGGATGCTTCCTTTCTTTTGACCAGCATGTCATCGACATACACCTCCATATTTCGGCCGATCTGCTCCTTGAAGACTTTGTTTACTAGCCTTTGGTAAGTGGCGCCTGCATTTTTCAGACCATAGGGCATGACACGGTAACAGTAGATACCTCGATCGGTTATAAAGGTGGTCTTTTCTTCATCCTCGGGTGCCATCCGAATCTGGTTGTAGCCTGAATAGGCTTCCATGAAGGTCAACATCTGATGACCGGAGGTGGCATCCACGAGCTGGTCGATCCGGAGGAGAGGGAAGCTATCCTTCGGGCATGCTTTGTTAAGGTCGGTAAAGTCGATGTAGATTCACCATTTACCATTCGACTTTTTCACCATAACAACATTGGACAGCCAGCTTGGATAATTCACCTCCCGAATGAAGTTTGCCTTGATGAGCTTGTCCACCTCTTCCTCAATTGCTCTCTGCCGGTCAGGGGCGAAGCTTCTTTTCTTTTGCTTCATGGGTCGGGACATTTTGTCTGCATTGAGACGGTGGATGAGGATGTCCGAGCTGATCCCAGGCATATCAGAAGCTGACCAAGCGAAGACATCATCGTTTCTTTGGAGAAAGTCGATCAGCTCCAGCCGGGGCTTCCCTTTCAGTAGCGACCCGATCCTTATGGTTCGGTCGGGCCGAGCTTCGTCCAGCGGTACCTCCTCCAGCTCTTCGGCTAGTTCTCCTCGTTGCTCGGTGAAATCCTCCTGAGCGTCCAGTCCATCAACCTCGGACAATCTGGATTGCAGGCTGGTGATGAAGCATTGCCGAGCTATAGTTTGGCTTCCTCGAACTACACCAACCCCTCGCTCGGTCGGAAACTTCATAACAAGATGTGGGATGGAGACGGCGGCTCTGAGGACATCAAGCCGGGTCTTCCCAAGATCGCATTGTAAGGCGACCGAGCTTGGTCACCAGGAAATCTGCACACACAGTGGCAACGGAAGGCCAGGTTCCTGCTCGGACCATCAAGGTCACGACCCCCTCCGGGGTAATTACATCGCCGGTGAACCCCATTAGGGTGGAGTCCACCGCTCGGAGATTCTCTATGAGAAGTTTCATCTTCACAAACACATCAAGGTACAAAACGTTGACGGAGCTTTCACTATCAATGAGAATTCGGCTTACATCATAGTTGTTCAAATTAAGTGATACAACTAGCGCATCATCGTGCAGAAACTGTACTCCCTGGAAGTCATCGCTGGAGAAAGAGAGCTCATCAGTTCGCACTTTCTTCGGTGCCGAACCTTCTTCATCGTCCTTCCCGCCTGAATGACCACCGACCGCCTCAATCGCATTAATGTGGCTAGCGACCGGAGGATTCGGAGGAGGAAGAGGTTGCTGCTAGGGCTCAGGCCGGTGATCGCCCCGTTTCTTGGCTTGGGGGCTCCCTTGAACCGATCCAGTCTACCCCGCTGGATGAGCCTTTCAATCTCATTCTTCAGTTACCAGCACTCTTCAGTGTCGTGGCCATGGTCGCGGTGGTAGCGACAATACTTGGCGGGGTCTCTCCAGGCTGCATTTCCTCGAAGAGGAGGAGGTCGAGGGAGTTGGCGCTCGATTTCCATAAGGATCTCCGCTCTTGGGGCGGTAAGCAGAGTAAATCGATTGAACCTCCTAGGCAGGCTCCGGGTGCGGTTCCTTGGCGGCGGTTGAGGGATCCTTTGGTGGCGAGGCGGGCTTGGCTGATGGGCAGGTCGGCGCTTATCTGAGCCCTTGGATTCCTTCTTCTTTGTAAGCTCGGCTCGGGCAGCTCTTCGTGATTCTTCGACTCTTGCATATTTGTCTACCAGAGCCATCATGTCGGAGAGGTTTGGAGGGTAGCTGACCTCCAGTGCCAGGTAGAAATCACTTTCCTTTAATACTCCCCCAGGGCGGACATGTCCACCTCTAGCATGGCCATGTTGAAATGACCGAGATACTTCTTCAAAGACTCTCCCTCTCTCTGCTTAACCTTAGAGAGGGAGTCGGACCTCCATCTGTGACGGCGGCTGCTGACGAACTGGCTGATGAAGAGGTGGCTCAGCTCGTCGAAGGAATTAACGAAACCTGGTTTCAAAGCATTGAACCAGGTTCGAGCAGATCCTCTGAGGATGCATGACAGAGGATCACATCTGATGCCCCATGGAACATCATGATCGATCGGAAGCTGCTGAGATGATCATCGGGGTTGGAGGAGCCATGATAAGGCTCGATGGCAGGTAGCTCGACGTGGGAGGGAATCACTACCTCCATGATCTTTTCTTAGAGAAGGGGATGCCCTGCTCCGCCTTATTCTAAAGCGGATGGGCCTACTTGGCGGCGTCTAGCTCTTGACGCATTTCCTGGAGCTGGCGACGGATATCCCTATCAGGAAAAGCAAAAGGGGCAGGACGAGGAGGATATTGAGACGGTGTTGAATCATGGCGAGAGAACACCGGGGAGAGGGATCGGGCCCGTCGAGATCTAGGAAGGTCTCTGCCGCAGACTCCTTGGGGAGCTAGCTCAGCTTCTCTGGGATGGCAAGGGGGTCCGCAACCTCAAGCGGGCCAGAAGAAGAGGTCGCTGGATGAGCGAGGGCTGCATCCTCCTTAGGGGGGTGAGGGTAGGAGCAGCCGGACGGGGGCTTCGGAGCGCCCCTGAATCAGGTGGGCCAGAGCCTGAACTTACTGGACCAGTGAGGTGAACTGGTCCTGGGTCACTGGAGCCACCAGCGGCGATGGAGTCTCAACTGGTAGTGGTGGCGGCGCAACACTGCTCGCCGGATCAGGCCTTTGGGAGGCGACCTGATCTCGGGCTTCGGAGGTAGCCTTTCTTTGGTTGGCCATAGGAGGAGTTCTCTTTTAGATCGAGATCCTTATCTCCTGGATCATAAGTTTATGAGACTTGAGGGCCCTTCCTCTAGCGCCATTTTGTTGCTGCCGAAATCTGTCCTTCGACTCGAGCGCGGTCGGGCTGCAGCGTGGGCTCTCCACTTGGATGGACCTGCAAAACAGTCCTCATGCGAGAGGCATTGGGGGTGGCCATCTGCGGAAGACCCTCCGATGCTCAAGTCAGTGGAGATCAGCAATCAACAAAAATGGGGAGAAGACTCTCGCTGAAGAGTCCCTCCAGGGCTCTGAGCAGAGCACTAATGGATGAAGCTAAGGCAGAAGAAGAGAGGGTTCTAGTGAGCAAGTGCGCATACCTGAGGAGTCGGCAAACGACTCTATTATAGAGGATCACCTGATTCCCTAGGGGCATCGTGGGTCCGAAAGTCGTTAGGATCTGAATCCAGTTTGTTATGAGGTCTGTAGGATTCGTATCTTGTTGGTTAGGGGATCGACGGCTAGGAGAGCTTGTTGATGTCTTGAGATTTGGTGAGGACATAGGCTCCATGGCCCTAGGCCACTCTCGCGGGTCCTAGGTCACTCCCGGATATGATTTCTGTTTGGAATCTCACGAATTCGGGTTCTCTCACATCGAATTCCGCAGAGGCATAGATATCGCTCGGGCTAGGTCGAGCGATAGGAGAGATCAGCTAGAGGGATGATATAGCTCGGCTGGGGCCAAGAGATGATATAGCTCGGCTGGGGCCGAGAGATGATATAGCTCGGCTGGGGCCGAGAGATGTGATTCGCGCCTTGGGAGTCTTTGTTCGGCGAGGGGCTAAGGCGCTCCAACTTATCGAGGCTGACTTATCTCGGGCGGGTGTCGCATAGCAGGTAGGAATCAGGGCTAGCCCTAGCCATGTGCACGATTATTGACACACAACGATTTTACCCCTCAATAAATAATATTAAGGATTGATTTATGGTGATGATTATATATGATCATATTTTTATTTGATTGAGATTGATGGAGTATAGTTGGATTATTGAGTAACAAGTGAAGTAGGAGTCTTTGTATCTATTTATACACGATATGTTTGCATATACTTTGATAGCATACATCAAGATTTTGTATGCATTGTTTTATCATTATGTTTTAGTTGCATGTATATGGCATATGTTTAACTATGATAAATGATGTGTAGGTCATATATAGTTATGGCATATTATATATTATGCTAGAATGGTCTATGATGTTGATAATGTGGGTTTAGAATTTAATTTGCATATTAAAATATTAAAGTGGTGATGTAGGGCAAGATGTAATAAAAGGCATGTGGAGTAATTATTGAGGGTGATGTGGTGGCATTGAGGCAAGGCCTATAGCTAATTTAATTTAGATATAAATCCAATGAGGTGATTGCCTAACTTGATTTATAACACCTATTATAAGTAAGTTATTGATAGATGGCACTAGTTCAAGCCAACTTGGTTGAGTTGAGTCTAAACATGTGGCATTGGAGGGTAAGGCCTAGAATTGGTTTAAGCCCGACAAAGAATTGGTCTTCATAGTCGTAGGCAATTAGATTAGGTTTGTGATGCATAACACTAATGTGAGAACCAACTTGAGCATTAGATGGTAGCTAAATTAGGTTTATACATATAGAGTACTAGCTAAGGTGACACAAATATATATCTTTAGCATACCTTTGATACTAGTATGGTAGATTCGTCGGTATATAGAGCATATTAGTATATCAGTAAGGCTAGCAAGCTAGTATTACTATTGTAGTGATTCTTGATATGACATCGAAGTGGCATAGTTTAACGCCATATAAGATAAAAGATGATAAAAATTTCTTTTATATTTGACATATGGTTTTATAGCTTGGTTTACAACATGATTTATTTTGTCGAATATTCTGTTTTATATTATATAGCTATTTTATTTTAATTGCATATCCATATTTGTATGGGCAAGAATTGCTGCTGGGTTGTTAGCTCATAATAAACCATATCTTTTACATTGATAAATTTGAGATGCAGTTGATGATAACATTTTGGATTTATTTGTTACCTTAGCATGGTATGATTTTTTTTTTTTTCAATGTTGAGGATGTATGCCATTAAGGATGGCATGTTATACTATGTAGATACGAGATGCATATTTTACTTTGATATTATGTTTGAATTATTTAGATGTTGAAGATGAACAGATCTTGCATGCTTTAGTGTTTTACTCTAAAGATATGTAGCTGTATTGCGATTATTCTAAATCAGTGTGACAATTATAGTGACCCTAATTAGAATATTTATTTGGGTGCGATCTATATGTTCAGATGGTGAGGCCGCTTGTAGCCGGTCCAATCATGTTTACTACTACGCCATTCCCTAGTGAAGATTTCCCACCATCTTAACTCGTTTGGTGTCGTAGTTTCAGGTTGATGAGTAATGTTAAGAAATTCATTTCAACACTTTAATATTGTAGGTTAGTGGTGATGATTAGGGATGGGCATAGGCCGAGTTGGACCGGCCAAGAGTCCGAAACATCGAGCCGGACTGGATTCAAAACGGGGTTAAGTACGGCCGGTCGAGGTTTGCCGGTGGAATTCTATCACGGGTAGGGGAATCGAGTTGTCGATCACGTTGGTAGTCCACTTCCTTTGAGAGTCTTCAATCTTTTTGAAAGCCTAGCGCCCATGGTCCTTTCTTTCCTAAATAGCCAGCTGGGTTTCTTGGTTTGTAAGCAAAGAGTATGATTCCTTCTTCCCTTGAAAAAAAAAAAAAATCTTAGGTAATATTTTATAGAAAAAATATTATCAATGGATAATCTATTCCTGCATTTTCTAGGGAATAAATTGAGGGAATAACCTATGGTTAACCATGGATTATCTCTCTAGTTAACTTTATTCCTAGCTATCCTTTTATAGTTATGGCTTTTGAAAATTTTTCCTTTTATTCCCTATTTCAACACTATCTTAGGTTACCATCTTGGCTTTCTTGGCAACATCAGTTTTATTTCGGGATGCAAGTTGAACTACGGAATTGTGAGCTAATATTGAACTTTATTATGTTGAACAACATTTTCTTATGCATAGAAGTTGATAAAGGTATAAATTATGGAATCAAGGTAACAAGTAAGAAAAATACAATGCATGATTTAAGATAGGAAATAACATTGCAAATAAATTAAGAAATATCACTGACCCTAAGTAGATCACATAATTTAAATCAATTCCAAAAATTTGGACCTACAACCTATCCGAACACATTTTGAAACTAATCTAGAGCCATTTCAGTTACATTGATTCAATTTTGCATCACTTATATTTAATAAAATATACATAATATTTATTGATTAATTTAATTTTTAAATTTTTTTTGCTAGACATAATAAGCAACTTATGGCTTTTTTAGGATATATTTATTTTTTAAAATTTTGTTTTTAAAAATAGAATGGTTCATTTTTAATTTAAAATTAAAGAATTAATTTTTGAAACTGACAACCAAATTATTCATTTATTTGAGACCAATTTCAAGATTTTAGATCAATTCCTCGAACCCTGCCTGTCCATTATGTGCTTTCGGATGGACCTTACCTTATTGCCCCTTGTTGAACCACGAGAGGGCAAGCCGCAAGACCTCAATCGGACGGTCGATAGGGAGGGCTCTATTAAATTAAGAGATTCATGGGATTCTATGTTTCCAGGGAAAAGTCTTTCTGCATCGGAAATAGTGCAGGAAGACTGCACCGGCGTGCGGCATTGGCCGCGCGCCCATGCGGCCGCACGTGTGAAGCACGACACGCGCGTCCGCATGGACGCACGGCCAATGTCGCACGCCGGTGCGCGACTTAATGCACCGAAGGCGGTACACTAAGTCGTTTCCATGTTTCCAGTTCCATCCGTCAGCAAGGCGGCGCTTCCCGAACCTGCCCCGTCGAGTTCTCACCTTACGGGTGTAACTTAGGTCAGATTCAATTTAAATCGGTTCATCAAATTGATTTACAACCGTATTTAAACTTATATTTACTCAATTTAAATCCGAAAGATTCAGGTTTAATCCGATTCAATTTGTAATTAATTCGGATTAGGATTGACCACAATCCGAATCCGAGAATTATCAGAACGGAAGTAGCTTATTGGCATCAGATTTTTAGAGGTATTGAAAGCGCAAGTCGGATCGGATGAGATGACCAACTTAAAGGTGAGAAGGACAAGACCATCGATCCGAGGTAAGAAAAAGAAGGACAAATATAAATATGGACCATTCATACATTTCTTTTCACCTTTCGTCTTCTTTTCTTGTTTACGGCACATCCTTCTTTTTTTGTTTACGATGCTTCCTCCTCTTCTTTATTCCAGATAATTTTTTTAATATAATATTAAAGTTCTGAATAAAATTAAGATTAAAGTTTTATAAATAAAGTTAAAATTAGAGTTAATTTTAATTCTTTTTTGTTTACGATACTTCCTTCTCTTCTTTGTTTCAAATAATTTTTTTAATATAATATTAAAGCTCTGAATAAAATTAAGATTAAAGTTTTATAAATAAAGTTAAAATTAGACAGGATTGTGATTTCATCTTCTTTTCTTGTTTACGCACCTTCGATACTTCCTCCTTTTTTTTTTTTTGTTCCAGACAATTTTTTTTAATATAATAATAAAGCTCTAAATAAAATTAAAATTAAAGTTTTATAAATAAGTTAAAATTAGAGTTAAGATTAATATTTTATAAATATAATTAAGGTTAGAGTTGAGAAAATCCTAAGTTTCGTGAGCGCAAGTTGCGCCCCTAGTCTCACCCTGTCGATCCCTTACTCTCCTTTTCTCTGGGCCTATCTCACCAAGCCCCACGTCTCGGCCGTCCGATCCCTGCTTCCTTGGTTTTCGTCCGTCCATCTCCTTTCTATATTCATTTTCCCTCGCTTCTTACAATAGACTACGAGTCCAAATCAAGATCGATAGCGAGAGGAAAAAATATAACAGAAAATCTTCCCCGTTTGCAAGACGGCGAAGGTTTCGAACGGCAGAAAGAGAAGGAAATAGTTAGGGTTTTGATCTCGTTTTGCATCGCCAGGTTCGTCGCCTCTTCCCCTTCTTTTATCCGAACCTTATATTTTTTGAATTCATCGTCGGAAACCCTAGATCTTAGAATCTGTTTTGATCCGAAAATTTTCTCATTTTGAGATGGATTTTGAATTTGTCCATGCGTTCTTGATTCAATCATCCTGCTATAGTTTGAGTATTTGTGTTATTTATAGTAATTGATTCGGTATTTTCTGGAGATTAGGACCTTTGGGCCTGCGGTTTAGTCTATTTTGAGGTGCTGGATCTTTAAACTCTGATGGAAAACGAGGAGAATCGGCGGGGAGAGCCGAAGGATGAGGCAAAGGATTCTGAAGAAAACGAGGTTTTTGAGGAGGCCATGGAGCTGCCACAACACGAGCGTTCTGATTCACAAGATTTTGCTGCAAATGTTGGGGGAATTCTGGAGGATCCTGTAGATGAGAATAGGGTTGTGGGTCTTGGGAGTGAAGAGTTTGTGCAAGAAATTGATCGGGGTCCTGGTGAAACGCAAATTATTGGCCTGGAGAAGTATGATGAGGCAGTAGATATGCGGGTAATTGATAGGAGTCCTGATGAACAGGAAACAGTTGGTACCAAGAATTTTGAAATAGATGCTATGGTCAATGATCAGAGTTCTGAGAAACAAGAAGCAAGAGTTCCTGAGAAGTTTGATGTGACAAATGATATCCAAACAAATGATCAGAATCCCGAAGAGCAAGGGGCAGCTGGTTCTATATCTGCTGGTTCTGTAGGAGAGATGGAAGCTGCTGCAGAGCCGGACTGTTGTCTTCCTCTCGAACAAGGGGAAAAAGCCATGCCTGCTGAATCGGATGGTGTGGAAGCAGATGGTGTGGTTAGTGAAAGGGTAGGAGATGATGGAGAAGTGATTTTTGAGCATAGCAAAGAAGAGTTTGTCGATCTGAATTCTCATGATGGTGAGCTTGATGGGGTGAATTCAGATGGACCGCGTGTGGTTGTTTATGAAAAGTCTGAAAATGCCGGATCACTCAATGTGATTTTGAATAAGAACAGTTTGAGTTGTGGGATTGACTCAAAGGAACAAATTGCTCATGATGATGGGGTTGAACAGAAGCAGGATGTTACAGTCCGCTCAAGTACCTTTCCCATTGAGCGGACCATAGCTCAGCGGAGTGGAGAGGGGCCTTCTAAAATTGAGATTGGGCTTGCAGCTGAGACACTTGCTTCTGAGGTACAAGAAGATGAATCCAACAATTCTCTTCTCACAAATAGATTTGGAGAGTGCCCAAAAGAAGGCAGGGAACAGAGAGCCAGCTCTGATAGCAAGTCTGGTGTTATCAAAGAGGTTGGGAGGCAATCTGTACCAGTGGAAGGTTTAGGTGACTTGAGTTCTAAAGTTATTGACAACAAGAAAACTTCTAGTCAGCAAGCACCATCTACTTCCTCACATTTTGAGAAATTGGGTGGGTCCCCTTTGCCATCTCATCCTGCTGGCCTTGGATCTTCTGCTCCCTTACTGGAACCATCTCGCTCTCTTCAGCAACCCAGGGCACATGACTCTGTTCCTCAAAGGCAATCTCAGCCTTCTGAGGAACCTGTTCAGGGAGGATGCAGAAGAGAATGATGAGACCCGTGAAAAGCTCCAGATGATCCGGGTTAAGTTCCTGCGTCTTGCTCACAGGCTTGGCCAAACACCACACAATGTAGTTGTTGCACAAGTTCTATACAGGCTTGGGCTAGCCGAGCAGCTCAGAAGGAACACAAATCGGCCTGGTGTGTTCAGCTTTGACCAAGCTAGTGTTATGGCAGAGCAGCTTGAGGCTGCTGGACAGGAGCCCCTTGACTTCACTTCTACCATCATGGTCATAGGGAAAACTGGGGTGGGTAAGAGTGCTACCATCAATTCAATTTTTGATGAGGTTAAGTTGCAGACAGATGCCTTCCAACTGGGTACCAAGAAAGTTCAGCAAATAGAAGGAATGGTCCAAGGGATCAAAGTTAGGGTTATTGATACACCTGGCCTTTCCTCTTCTTCTTCAGATCAGCGCCAAAATGAGAAGATTCTCCACTCTGTGAAGAAGTTCATCAGCAGACTCCCCCAGATATTGTTCTTTACTTTGATCGGTTGGATATGCAGAGCAGGGATTCTGGGGATGTATCACTCTTACGGACTATAACTGACATATTTGGATCGTCCATTTGGTTCAATGCTATTGTTGTTCTAACCCATGCTGCTTCTGCTCCTCCTGATGGCCCAAATGGCAATCCATTGAGCTATGAGATGTTTGTGACGCAGCGGTCCCATGTGGTTCAGCAAGCAATCCGGCAAGCTGCCGGTGATGTGAGGCTCATGAACCCAGTTTCCTTGGTGGAAAACCACTCAGCATGCAGGATGAACAGGGCTGGTCAGAGAGTGTTGCCAAATGGTCAAGTTTGGAAGCCTCAATTGTTGTTACTTTCATTTGCTTCTAAAATTTTGGCAGAGGCAAACATGCTTCTGAAGTTGCAGGACAGTCCACCTGGAAAGCCTTTTGGATCTCGTGCGAGAGTTCCTCCTTCACCTTTCCTCCTGTCTTCTCTTCTCCAGTCAAGACCCCAACTAAAATTGCCAGAGGAGCAATTTGGTGATAATGATACCTTTGATGAGGATTTAGATGAGGAATCTGATTCGGACAATGAATTAGATTATGACGACTTACCACCATTCAAGCACCTCACAAAATCACAACTGGCTAAGCTTGACAGAGCACAGAAGAAGGCATATTTTGAGGAGTTGGACTACAGGGAGAGGCTCTTCTATAAAAAGCAGTTAAAGGAAGAGAAGAAGCGTCGGAAGCTAATGAAGAAACTGGCAGAGGCAGCTAAGGATCTGCCAAATGACTACAATAATGAGAACTTAGAAGATGAGAGCAGTGGTCCCGCATCTGTTCCTGTACCCATGCCTGATTTGCCACTACCTACTTCTTTTGATTCTGATAATCCAACTCATCGCTACCGTTTTATAGATTCTGGCAGCCAGTGGCTCGTCAGGCCTGTGCTGGAAAACTCAAGGTTGGGATCATGATGTTGGTTATGAGGGTCTGAATGTTGAAAGGCTATTCGTAGTTCAAAACAAGATCCCAATATCTGTTGCTGGCCAGCTTACAAAGGATAAGAAGGAATGCAATCTTCAAATGGAGCTGGCAAGTTCAATTAAGCATGGTGAAGGGAAAGCAACTTCATTAGGCCTGGACATGCAGAGTCTCGGGAAGGATATGGCCTACACATTACGTGGTGAAACAAGGTTTAAAAATTTTAGGCGAAACAACACAGCAGCTGGGCTTTCAGTTACCCTTCTAGGGGATTCGATGTCAGCTGGCCTGAAGATTGAAGACCAGCTGGCAATCAACAAACGGCTCAGATTGCTCATGAGTGGTGGTGCAATGACTAGTCGAGGTGATGTAGCTTATGGAGGTCGTCTGGAGGCAACCTTTAGGGACAAATATTACCCTCTAGAACGGGCTCTGTCAACTCTTGCACTCTCTGTCGTTGATTGGCATGGGGACCTGGCAGTTGGCTGCAATGTTCAGTCTCAGATTCCTTTGGGAAAAGGAACTAATGTGATTGGCCATGCAAACCTGAGCAACAGGGGGACTGGGCAAATTGGTGTTCGATTGAATAGCTCAGAACACCTTCAGATAGCACTACTTGCATTTGTTCCCGTTTTCAGAAATGTTAAAAGAATACTATTTGGTTCTTCTCAGTCTGTGTAGCAGGTCATCTAGGCTGGGTAACATGAGAAGCTGCTGAGCAAAAATTGCAAGAAATGCCTAAGGTGGGCTATGAGCTTTTGACATCAACATTGAGTGAAACCTATTTTCTGTGAGGCATTTCTACTTTTCTCTATGTTTTTTAAAGAGGGTACGATTTCTTGCATAATCTGTTAGACTTAGTGGTTCTCTATCGTATCAGAGCTTGCTTCAGAGAAATTGTTTCATTTCCGCTTGATGCCTTTGAGGGCAAATTCTTTCAAAACAGTGCACCATAATGATGAATGATAAGCTTTGACCTTTGTATCTCTGAATTATTGAGTTTTTTCTTGAAAGTTCACACGATCAATATCTCTTAATCTGATTAGATGTTTCCCTATGTTTTTGTATTTGTCTAGGATATGACAAATAGCCCAATTTCGAAGATGAACGGCAATTTGGAAGTCTACTTGTTTTATCATTATTGATGACCAACTGTTTAGGGGTTTTCTGAAGTTAGGCTAGATGACCATTTTGAGATCATATCAGTGTTTTTGTGATCTATTTATACACACAATATTTACCAGAACATGAAATTATGTAGCCTTGGAGGAGTTCTGGCTGGAGTGATGTCTTCGTCGGATTTGTTCTAGAGGCAAAGGACATATGATGATGCTTCTCAAGTCATTGCTGCCCTATGGGTCACTTTTAGAGATACTCAAGGTGGATGAGAATATAAGGGTAAGTGGAAGCTTATTTGCTCTTTTATTTCTGTTGAGGTGTTGAAGATTTTTCAGAAGAACAAAGGTAAGATTGAGAAAAAGATGAATGGAGCATTTATTGTTTGGAGCCAAGCTTTTCTTATTAATTTTGCTTCAGTTTTAGATTTTTTTTTTTAATTTTTTACATAACAATGACGCTGGAAAAAAACTTTGCACCAAAATGATGAGGGAAGGTGCTTAAGGCATGCATGTATCAGATTAGGATTTAGGAATTATATATTAGTACAAACAGGGAAGGTTAAACTAGATTGACTTTTGAAGTGTTGGGATGTAAAAATAGATATTGCTCGACTTTTGTGAACAACATTAAATTTGCATAAACTAACTTGTAAAGTGGTTTTAAACTAGTGTTTTCTTGTTTCAGATTACATATTTTTGAAAGTTATAGACTAAATTATTCAGGATTGAGATGCAAAATTGAATTGCTTTTGGAAAAGAAATTTAAGGGATATGTGGGCTAATAATAGCTTTAAGTATCTGTTAACTAGCAAATGAAAGGTAGTGGAACTTGTCGCTCGTCACTACTTAATTGCCTAGATGTCATCACCTTGAATTTCTTTTAAGGGACATTAACTAAACTAGAGAAGTTGAAAACAATGCAAGCTTCTTGCTGTTGAGATTTCTCTTCAAGTCCTAAAGGAATAAAAAATTTCCTAACCTATTATATTATCAAAGATACTTTTTAGACTTTTTCAATGCAAAATAGGACCATGGGCCTGTTTCTGGCAAGAGAACAGGGTCAGGATAAGCCCTACTTAAGGCAAAGACAAATTTTAACTCTATATAACTTCGGTTAAATTGGTCATAGAGGTTTCATATTAAAAAAAGGCCTAGAGAAGTTTCTCCAATTATATCAGATTCCTGTTGTTATTCTCATTATCTGTGCATATAAATTATATTCAATCCTTAGGGAACTAAAAATTTTCTGAACTAAACTAGAAAATTATCATACCGTTTTCATGCAAATTATAATTTATAAGCCATTTTTGGCAGAAAGATAGGGCTAAAATAGTGGTCAAAATAGGGCCTATTCCAAGAAAAACAATAGTTAATTTTGTATAATTGTGATTAAAGGTATCTGTTCTTGGAATTGTATATTTGCCGTTAGAGATTGAATATAAATATGATATTGTTTATTCCACCCCTCAAAAGTTCTTTGAGAATTAATTACTACTAGAGTCGACCCTCATCTGCCTGGAATCTTCGCGGATCTTGTTCTCTCTTCCATCTATCCTCTCCTAGTTCTCATTCTTGATCCCCTCCACGGTTGAGATATGAAAGAGATGGTGAACTTTTTATGCTGTCTTTGTTTATTGCTGCATTTTTCTTATATAGATGGCATAATTGATTTATTTTATTTAGAGGAAACTATTTGTCAAACTTTCTAGATTTTAGTGATGCAGTATTTATGGCCCTTAGGAGGGAATATTTGGAGCTGAGATCAATATCTCATGAATGCATGGTTGAGATATGAAAGAGATAATGCCTTAATGATTTGTTTTATATAAATTCAGATTCGTTTGAATTATATAAGCTACAATTTTGTTTTTCATTTTTGATAGAGTAGAATGAAGTTTCATTACATTCAGAATGAAGGTTGTAGTGGAACCTTTGCCATGGTATCCAACATCCAATAACTATACAAGTTGGCACATTCAAACCCCATTTCATCGAGGAGGCCCAATCTCAGCTTATAAGTTGAGGAAATAAAAAGGCTTTTGCTTTGATATGGGAATATGAATATGGAACAAAACAAAAAACCAGCAAAATAAGACAAGACCAGAAAGTAGTTTAGCTTGAAGTGATTATACAGATTAATAAATTGTTTCACTCTCGAATGAGAATGAGTCATGAAAACTTTTTTTTTTTTTGACACACCAATCAATGGTCCAGAGGCGGCTTTCGGACAGCCGTCGCCTGTTCGAAAGAATAGGCAATCTCAATTAACTTTGGTTCCGAACCTTTCAACCCACCAAAACAAATTCCGAAAGGAACGCCGTCAGTTCCATAGCCTGCAGGGACGCTGATACCTGGGTACCCGCCAATCGCAAGGGCACTACTCGCCGATGAATTTGGCGAAATAATTGCATCCAGTTGCTTCCAAGCATCAACCTTTCCCATCCTTCCAAAGAGAGTCGAGTCATGTTGGCAATCGCATCTCTCTCAACGGGGCCTATTCCACTTGTGTTTTGAGCTTCCAATAGGAGAGATTGGCCAAGTTCATCCACCTTCTCCTGCATGAGGGTTAGTTTCACGTATAACTATCAATTTAATGATAAATTATAATACTTGATGCAAATCATGTTGCACCAAAGTGGTATACTAAGAATTTTTTTTTTTTTTTTTTGATAGAGACGAATGATTACACCATTATAAGAAGGATCAGACCTGATATTTCAGAGTACAATAACTGGGAAAGGATCAGAGGGCAAGGGTCGCCCTGTTTCCAACTCCAAATACCAGAATGAGAGGCCACTCTGATAGTAATCCAGTTAGCAACTATATTGGCTTCACGGTAGACATGATTAATCTGGATGTTAGGAGCTTCTAAAATCATAAAGCGGATGTCACACTAAGGAAATAGTAGGCAAGTGGAAGCTGGGCTCCGCCGGATCCAGCGAATGACAGTAATGGAATCATCTTCAATGATAAGACTATGGGCGCCCAGGATCCGAACAGCATAGGAGATACTGCCCATGCCGCATACAGTTCGGCCAGAGGCACCAAGGACTCAAGTAAGCTAAACCCTCTCGCCGCCAACATCATACCATCCGCGTCCCGAATAACAAAAGATGATCTAGCACATCTGCCACGCACACTCCCATCAAAGTTTATTTGACAAACCCTAGAGGTAGGGCTCCCAAGAAATAAAACCGTACGCTGGTTCGCTGTCGCAGCAGCAGGGGAGACTCAGTGGCCAGGGTTCACAAATCAAGAAAACCGTGATGGGAAGTATACTCAGCATAAAGGGAGACAACCGCCCTGACAACCCTGCTGGGAGGAAGCATCACATCCGAGAACAGAATCCAATTCCAGATAACCATATCTGATATGCTATGTAAGCCCACAATGAATCCCGCTGGTAAATACCCCTTCCCATACCCTACTTCAATAGTCTCAAAAAAGAGACGATGGGAAACAGAACCATACACCCAGGGACAAGCACCAGAGATCTGCCAAATCTGTCTTTCCCTAGCACAATAGAATATAGCATGATCAATTGTTTTCGCCTCAATACCATACAATGGGCACGTAGGCAGGATACTCAAACCTCTTCGTGATAGAAGTATACTCAGCATAAAGGGAGACAACCGCCCTGACAACCCTGCTGGGAGGAAGCATCACATCCGAGAACAGAATCCAATTCCAGATAACCATATCTGATATGCTATGTAAGCCCACAATGAATCCCGCTGGTAAATACCCCTTCCCATACCCTGCTTCAATAGTCTCAAAAAAGAGACGATGGGAAACAGAACCATACACCCAGGGACAAGCACCAGAGATCTGCCAAATCTGTCTTTCCCTAGCACAATAGAATATAGCATGATCAATTGTTTTTCGCCTCAATACCACACAATGGGCACGTAGGCAGGATACTCAAACCTCTTCGTGATAGAAGGGAGCAGGTAGGAAGAATATCCCGAGCCAGCTTTCAGATAAAGTCTCACTCTAGGGTGAACGAGCAGATGCCAAATTCAGTCCAATTCCATCGATTCCTGAGGGTGGGGTCTGTAAATAGACAGGAGGTCCCTTATAGGAGCACGAGATAAGCAAGATCTCCTTCACACCTTGGTATCAGTAATAGCACCCGAAAAGAGAGGAATAGATAGAATACGCCGGCATAGCTCATCCCGAGAGGACGATCAAGCAGAACGATCGGGGGAAATAAGATCACTAACTCACATACCATAAGAAATGTCTGGGCAAACAAAGGTCGGCCAGCGAGACATGGGGAGGTCAACAATCTACATATCTTGAGTGGCATCCATCGATGTTCCGTCACCAATCATCCAGGAGGTACAGTTCAGGATTGTCGGAGCATATCGACAGACCTCTTTTCAAAAAAAGGAGTGCCCTCGGTAGACTGAGAAGGAGTGGAAGAGTTCCAGCTATCGTACTTGGCTCGCATGAAGGAACTCCACAAACAATGCTGATCAAGCAAGAATCGAGAGACATGCTTAGCAGTCAACGCCTCTCTCCTGACAGACAGCGACTGGATCCCAAGTCCACCCTCGGCCGTCGGCAAGTAGACTGTGTGCCAAGCCAAGAGATGAACACCGTGGCCCTCCTGCATCGATGCCCAGAGGAAGTCCCGAAAGTATCTCTTAATCTTCCGCAAACAGGCCAAAGGAATGGCAGTGTTAGATAAGAGATAGCTCGACACAGAAGATAGCACTGAGCGGATAAGAGTAATCCTCGCCATTATAGAAAGCTTGGAAACCTACTAGCCGTCCAGACGATCACGGATCCGCCTTACAAGATAGCTGAAATCCGAACACNGATAATGGTCAGCTAAGGTCTATCTTCTGTATTCATCCAAGGTCAAGATTGGCATGCACATACTTTGGTGTTGTTCTAAGCTTGGACTGGCCATTCGTCGAAGTCAACCATCATGGACAGTCCACATTGTTTGGTTGCGCATTGTTGTCTGATGAGAGGACTGGAACATATAAATGGGTTTTTCATTCATGGCTGAATGCAAATGATGGTCAAGCATCTAATGTTATAAAAACTGACTAAGATAAGGCAATCGAGGCTGCTGTTAGGAAGGTTTTTCCTAACACACGACATCAATTTTGTCTTTGGCATATATTGAAGAAGATACATGAAAAGATGGTCATATTTGCATAACAAATCCTAAATTTATGGTTGATTTTGATGAGGCGATATATGATTCACCAGTCATTCGAGAAAAAGTGAGCACATCTCATAAAGAAATATGAAGAATGCAAGGCTATAGATTGGTTAAATGGTCTTTACGAATGTTGTGATAAATGGATCCCAGTTTACCTTAAGGATACATTCTTCACAGGTTTGTAGGTCATATGTTCAGTTTATATTAATGTTTTGCAGAACTCTAAGAAAATCTGTATACTTAATGCTTCTTTTTTTGACATTATTACATACATGGATGTCATCTTCACAAAGGAGCGAGGGTATCAATCACTTCTTTGATGGATTTATTAATTCAAAGACTACACTCAAGGAGTTCATAGACAAGTATGAAAATGCTTTGGAAAAAAGGTATGAGGTAGAAAATAAGGAAGATAATAGGACATTGCAAACGAATGCTTTCTAAAGACATCCTCACCTTTTGAGAGGCAAGTAGCAGGAAAGTATACAAGGCGCATGTTCAAAAAGTTTCAAAATGAGATCCTTGAAATGGCTGCATCAAATTCTAAATTAATCAAGGAAGCTAACAACTGTGATGTATATTATGTAAAGTCGTATGAAAGGATTGAAGTCAATGGAATCAGCAAGGAAATGATAAAAGATTATGTCATATCATACGATAAAGTTTTGGATGATGTCCAATGCCAGTGTTGATCCTTTTAGTTCAAGGGTTACCTTTGTAGGCATGCCTTATTGGTTCTTCATCAAAGCGACGTATTTCGTTTACCAGATAAGTACTTCTTGAAGAGATGGTACAAAGACATGAAATTCCAATTCAACGATTTCAACATAAATTTGAAGGTTATGATAAAAGTTCACAAAAATCACGATACACAGTCATATGTTTTTTATTTTAAATGTCTTGTTATATGTTTTCTTTAAAATTATGTTATTGATTGTAGATATGCAATGGGCGCTTTGTAGGTGCACTTTGTGCGAAGGGCGCTTTGTAGGCGCACTTTGCACTTTGCATCGTCATGAGGAGCTTGGGGGGCTTTTAAATTTTTTCTTGATTATAAGGATCGACGATGGAGACTGATTGGATTAAGATAAGGGACTGGGATCAATTAACCGTTGATCATCGAATCAGGATCAAACTGATCATTGATCGATCGGATGAAGGGTCAAGATGCGGTGATCAAATTACGATCGCGATCCAACGGCTTACACCCATCGGCTGACCGGTCAACTATTGATCATTGGTGATAGGCGCCCATCCGAGATAAGGCATTGCTCCTCTGATCAGGCCGTTGTGATAAGATAAAGTTTCGATCTTGAAATGACATATCAAAGCCGTGCAACCACCTATCTGATAACGTGATTATTAGATCACCGGATGAATTGATGTATCAAAGGCATTCTTTGATCAAATCCGGTCAATTAAATCAAATTCAAATTAAATCGTAGGGTTACTTCCAAAGGCATCTAAAACCTATAAATAGGACCCAAGACACTTGCATTTTTATTCATTCCTGATTCAATCCAATCAATCCTAGTCTTTTTCTCTTTTAGGCATTTGCATACTCTCCTAAGGGTAGTATAGTAATAGTGCATTAAAAAAAGAGGCATTCTTAGTTTGATATTTTTGGTGAATTGTAATGCTGCTTTCACTAGAAGAAAACTGTTGTATTCTGAAGACAATCATCGTACTGACCGTAAGTATCATTGCGGGATGAAATTATCTTAAGGATATAGAGTATAATTCTAAACTCAGTCTTATCTATTAGGTAGCCACTATCTGCAACTAACACATTATTATATAGAAAACTTGTATTCTTTCATATTTTGTCTAACCAAAATTTGTAATAACTTCAGCAAGCAATCCACCGTGACAATATAAGGGAAAAGGTATGGGGAGTTGTTTGACAATATTAGGGAAAAGGTATGGGGAGTTGTTTACCTAGCTTCACCTCCGAGGGTATAGAACACGAGTTATAAAGAGTGAAAGTTGAAATAGAGGGTTAAAAAAAAAAATTTTGATCGGAGTGTGAACGTCCCATTTGCCAAATCGTAAATCCCTATTTATTCATTGTTGCGCAGCGGAAGACAACTAAAGCAAAAGCCCAGAGAATAGATGAATTTTTTTTGCAACCAGGAACCCTAGACCGCTTCCGAGGCATGCTTCTCCTCCACCCCTTCACCCACGCCTGGATCCCTGTCTACCCTTCCAACTGCATCCGCGGCCTCTCCCTCTTCAAGGCTGTTCTCTCCGCGGATGACGAACCAGCTTCTACGCCTGGGCGATCCCAGATGGACTGTCATCATTGACAACCATGGTACCTACTTCGATCTCGTCCACTACAACGGCCGCTTCTACGCCGCCGCCACCGATCCCACCGTCGTGGTCTGCGACCTCGCTGGCTCCATCCTGAGAACTATCGCGTGTGCTTCCACCCATGGGCGCAAGGCATTCCCGAATTATCTGGTGGAAATCAACGGAGCCCTTCTGTACGTCTCTCGGTTCCGGACCTCTACTCCAACAGACCGTGGGGATCCCGCGTGCATGACGGTCAGAATTGAAGTTTATAAGCTGAATAATGAGACGGGGACGTGGGCTGAGACCAGGGATTTGGGGAAGATGGCACTGTTTTTGAAGCTGTTCCCAAGAGGAATTTCCTGGTTGCAAGAAAAATTTCATCTATTTTCTAGACTTTGACTACAGTTATCTTTCACAGCGCAACAATGATGAAATGGGGATGTAGGATTTGGCAAATGGGACGTTCCACACTTCGAGGGAGAAAGAAATCTTTAACCCTCTGTTTATTAAGCCTTCACTCTTTATAACTCCTGTTCTATACCCCGGAGGTGAAGCTAGGTAAACAACTCCCAATACTTTTTCGCTTATATTGTCACGGTGGATTGCTTGCTGAAGTTATTGCAAATCTTGGTTAGACAAATATGAAAGAACACAAGTTTTCTATATGATAATAAAGTTTTAACATCTCTCCTAAAGCATGCTATACCATCCATGGTTTGTTCAGCTAAATCATATATTTCTTGTTGTTGAATTCTGCTGCTTATTTTTCATCCCACTACAAATGCTTTTAGACATTTTGCTTTAGGGGAAAAATGGAGTTAATATTACAAGCATGATTGCTTTACTTTTATTGACATAGTTGGATGGTCATGTTCCAGATGTAACATTGGAGATAGCAATTTTGAGTTGTATTAGATTTGATAGATTGGATTAACTATTGTAGTCACTTGATTTTGAATTTTGTTTGTTTCTCTATATAGCATTTATGGAGTTAATAACACTGCAAATCCAGTTGAGTGGTTAGGGTCTAATTTGGTCATTCCAGTAGTTTTATGCTTCACGGCTTCATGTAGCTGCTAGTGTTGTTTATAACAAAGTCTTCATATTTCCATTTTCCAATCAAACATCTCTTCCATGGAGGATGGATACTGAAGTATCTGGATGCTGAATTAAAATGCTCTTGCAATCATTTGTCTACGGTTTCTCAAAATTTTGGAGAAATGAGCAACTAACTAGTGTTTTGTGAAAAGAGAAGAAGTTAAGAAAATCTATTTAAGATTTATATGATACTAGGACTAAACAATTTTACATTTGAAGTCAAAATTGCACGTGTAGATGTATGAAGGGGACAAATGCTCCAAGATTTCTCCTAGGATTTTTCTCTTGGCCAAGCAAGGCCATTTAGTTAGTACTAAGGACCTAGGCCATTAATATACCTTTAGCATTGGTGATGTGCTAGGGTGGTAGGAAAAATAAATCACAATAAATAAAGAAGAACCGCTTGTTGGATAAGATGGCTCGCCACAAACAAGGGTGCTAGGTTGATTCGCCACACTCTTAGAAAAGAAGAGAGAAGAGTGATAAGAATCAAATCAGTTCACCACCAAACAAATATGAAATTTGCTTAGATAAGAACGAGGGTAGAGAAATGCCAAAGCACTCTGTGATAATTCAAAAGTTATCTCCTCTTTTTTTTCACCGATTAAATCTTTTATAGCTTGGAACATCCCTCCAAGAATAGGAAAAGCCAAAAGACACGAATAACTTCACTTTATGCTAAAAACTCTCCCACATTAAAATAACCATAAGTTACGAGATAACAATAACTGCCGTGAAAAGGCTCAAACAGCAATTAATGCAAAACTTATTACATATAGAGTAAGGGAAAAGACTAAAAGGACTTGTTTTAGGTTTTAACAGCTCCTTAAACGCCCAAAACCACCAAGAAACCCAAATTATGCTCCAAACTTCAATTGAAGGCAATTAAACACCTGCAGCCCATTCCCCTTCAGATTGCAAGTTTCAAAGTTCAAAGAGGCTTCGATTGCTCCAATTCTACATAATAAGGTCCTTTGGAGGTTTTTGGCCCTAGCCCTTGTAATTGGTCCATCCGGAACCATTTGCATGCCAAATTCATGGCTTCCATGATGCACATCATCACCCTCGGGCTGAGAATGATTTGTCCTCAAATCAGGACCTTCGAGATCTTCCAAATAAGGAGATAAGTCCTTCACATTGAACATTGCCGAAATGTTGTAGTCTCCTGGAAGATCAACTTCGTAAGCATTATCATTTACCTTCTCTGTGATTCGGAAAGGCCCATCAACTCTTGGCATCAACTTGGACTTTCGTTTACTAGGAAATCTACCCTTGCTAAGATGTACCCAAACAAGGTCACCAACTTCAAACTTGATCAATTTTCGCCCTTTGTTAGCTTGCTTGGCATACTTAGCCGTTTTTTCCTCAATGTGAGTACGAACTTGTTCATGAAGTTTCTCATCAATTCTGCCTTCTTAATCCCATCCATAGAAGTCCGCTCATCAATTGGAATAGGAACAAGATCAATAGGAACACTTGGATTGAAGCCATACACTACCTCAAATAACCCAATAAACTTTCTTAAAACATGATTCATAAGTCTCATAAATGTGCTAGGTGCATTAGAGAGCCCAAAGGGCATCACCATCCATTCATACAAACCATGCTTAGTTTTAAATGCTGTTTTCCACTCATCACCTTCCCTCATTCTAATTTGGTGATATCCACTCATCAAATCCACTTTAGAAAATAAAACAGCACCATGCAACTCATCAAGCATATCATCAAGTCTCGGAATAGGGAAGCGATACATTCGCATGCTACCATCCTTCTTTGGAACAAGCAGTGTAGGCACGGAACAAGGACTTAATGACTCACGCACATAGCCCTTCTCTAATAGCTCACCAACCTGCCTTTGAATCTCTTTTGCCTCATCTGGATTGCATCTATATGCTGGTCTATTAGGAAGAGAAGCTCCGGGCACCAAGTCAATTTGATGCTCTATCCCTCGAATAGCAGGTGGCAACCCCTTTGGAAGTTCATCCGGAAACACATCCTTAAACTCTTCAAGCAACTCCACAATCTATTTGGGCAACTTCAAATCTCCCACTTGCAGCAAAGGTTTCCCCCAAGCCATGAAAACAAATCCCAATGAAGCTAGTGCTTGCTCAATGTCCCCCTTTTTAGCTAACATCATCCCCTTTCCCTGTTCCACCTCCCTTCTTTGGCCCCGCAACTGATCTTCCCTAATTTGATGAGAGCTTAATGGCAACAAGTTCACCTTCTTCTCCTTGATCATAAAGGAGTAAGTATTTCGTCGCCCATCATAAGTCACATTATTATCAAATTGCCAAGGACGCCCAAAAGCACATGACTAGCTGACATTGGCACCACATCACATAAGACTTCGTCACGATAGGTTTTAATAGAGAAAGGCACTAGAACTTGTTTTGTAACCTGAATTTCCCCATTCTCATTAAGCCAACATAATTTGTAGGGTTTAGGATGTGGAAGAGTAGACAATCCCATCTTCTCTACCAAGGTCATGGATGCCACATTGGTACAACTCCCATTGTCAATGATCATACCACATACCTTATCCCGGATTTGACACTTCGTATGGAAGATGTTCTCACGCTGCTCATCCCCAACTTCAATTTGTGCATTCAAGACCCTTTGGACAACCAGCAAGTCTCCTTCCACAGGTTCAAAATCCTCTCCTTGATCAGCCTCTTCTAGGTCATCTTTCTCCTCCTCATCCTCACTAACAACCTCCTCATGCTTCCCATGTAGAATCATCACCCTTTTATTTGGACATTCGGAAGCAATATGGCCATGCCCCAAACACTTGAAGCATTTGATATCCCAAGACCTCTTAGGGAGTTGAGGTTCGGAAGCCTTCCCTTTACCCTTCCAAGAATCTGAAGTAGTGACCCCTTGGCTAGTCTCCACTTTCCCTTCTTGATTAGGTGTCCTCCATGTTCGTGAGGGCGTAGAAACAACCTTTGTGGTACTTGGTGTAGCTGCCCCCACACGGATGCCTCCTCTCCTTTGTTGTCGTTCTACCTTGATGGCAAGCTTAATCACATCATCAAGGAAGGAAAAAGGTTGTAACTCCACAATATTAGCTATATCCCTCTTCAATCCTCCAAGGAATCTAGCTATGGTCTGTTCTTGAGGTTCATTCAAATCACAACGTATCATCAAAAGTTCAAACTCTTTCACATACTCTTCTACACTCAAGGAGTTTTGTCGTAGGGTTTGAAGTTTGATGTAAAGTTCTTGCTTGTAGTAATCTAGAACAAACCTCCTTTTCATTAATCTTTTCATAGCCAGCCAAGTGGTAACTTCCTCCTCACCATCCCTTCTGCGTTGAGCCTTTAGATTGTCCCCATAATAAGGCCTTTAGATTGTCCCACCATAATAAGGCATAATCTGTAAATTTAAGTGCTGATGCTCTACACTTTCGGGCTTCAGGGTATTCATGCCAATCAAAGACCTTTTCAACCTTTTGAACCCACTCCAAATATTCTTCAGGTGAGCTAGTACCTCTAAATGATGGGATGCTAAGCTTGATTCCACTGTTAGAGTTTTCATGATGTCTCTTAGGTCTGCCCCTTTCCTCAGCTTCTTCATCTTCCAATTGGTCTCCTTCAATTGCTTCCATTTCATGCCGAGGTGCTCTACGGATCTGCCCTTGTTGGGGATGAAAGTTGTTACCTTGCATCATTTGAATAAGGGTGGCTAGTTGATCTCGAAGGCTGGTCACTTCTCCTCGAAGCTCCTCTTGAGCTCGCTGCAAACCCATAATTCGAGCTTGCTCCATTGAAAGACCTCGAGGAATTCCTTCATCCGCCATGGTTGAAACCGTGCTCTGATACCAAGATGATGTGCTAGGGTGGTAGGAAAAATAATCACAATAAATAAAGAAGAACTAACAGCCGCTTGTTGGATAAGATGGCTCGCCACAAACAAGGGTGCTAGGTTGATTCGCCACACTCTTAGAAAAGAAGAGAGAAGAGTGATAAGAATCAAATCAGTTCACCACCAAACAAATATGAAATTTGCTTAGATAAGAACAAGGGTAGAGAAATGCCAAAGCACTCTGTGATAATTCAAAAGTTATCTCCTCTTTTTTTTCACCGATTACATCTTTTATAGCTTGGAACATCCCTCCAAGAATAGGAAAAGCCAAAAGACACGAATAACTTCACTTTATGCTAATAACTCTCCCACATTAAAATAGTCATAAGTTACGAAATAACAATAACTGCTGGTGAAAAGGCTCAAACAGCAATTAATGCAAAACTTATTAGATATAGAGTAAGGGAAAAGACTAAAAGGACTTGTTTTAGGTTTTAACATCTCCTTAAACACCTGAAACCACCAAGAAACCCAAATTATGCTCCAAACTCCAATTGAAGGCAATTAAACACCTGCAGCCCATTCCCCTTCAGATTGCAAGTTTCAAAGTTCAAAGAGGCTTTGATTGCTCCAATTCTACATAAAGGTCCTTTGGAGGTTTTTGGCCCTAGCCCTTGTAATTGGTCCATCCGGAACCATTTTGCATGCCAAATTCATGGCTTCCATGATGCACATCAATTGGTTACTAAATCTTAATATGATTGAGGTTTTTGTTTGTGTAGGAAAGGAAATCTTCTTCCTTTATAGCAACATGGTACCGTCTTGATGCCCATTCACTAAAAGCATGGGATGTCATATCAATGCGTACTATCACATACTAAGCATATCATACCATATCGG
The DNA here is from genome assembly GCA_900491605.1 of Calamus simplicifolius. Classification (NCBI taxonomy): domain Eukaryota; kingdom Viridiplantae; phylum Streptophyta; class Magnoliopsida; order Arecales; family Arecaceae; genus Calamus; species Calamus simplicifolius. Next base: position 474,594 of record UESW01003832.1, read on the forward strand.
TATTGAATCAAGACTCGGTATTAGTGCATACTGAGTCTCGGTATGCTGAACTGACCCTTGCATCAGGTACCGACATTATACTAATGTTTGGTACCAAGATGGTGAATCTTGATGAAAAGTATTAAACTTTATGGATTAAGGGAAAAAAATCTTTTGAGATGCATGGAGTACTTTTGTTGTCAATCATAATCCTAGATGAATAAGGTGGAGGAGGAAGTTAGGTTGACAAGCAAGCACAAAAATTATGGAAAGCTGTGCAGTGGGTCAAAACATGATATTCATAAATGTTATCCGTTGTCTTTCTACAAACAAAGATCTTTACTCTAATGATGGATGAGGACGGTAAGACCTCAAATGCCACAATCAAAGGTCTGGAAGAATATATGAAAAAGTTTAAAAGGACATCAAGGATAGCACTCATAGGATTTTTGGCAATCATAAGGCTGGCCCTAAATAGTTAGGGCTTGATGGTTATTGTATTAATATGGTGTCTCGTGGGTTTTGTTTTCTACAATTATTTTTTCAAACTAATGTTCGCTTCTTTTCTTCTCTAAAACCCTCATATTATGGCATCAATATGCCTCAATTTGCACTTTTTCCTATTGGAAACACCGAAGACAACCATGATCCTTAAGCTTTGGCGCACTGCATCATCTTTTGGCATTCTTTTGATTTCCTCTTACTTTTCTTGAGCTTGTTTTCTCAGTTGTTTGTATTGATCCTGGACTGTTTAAGCCTAATGCTGCCCATATGACTTTCGAAGATTTAAATGTACAATAATCCTTGAAGATAACATAAATTTTATTGATTATATAAAAATAATTTCAACTCTAAACTCTAGTAGGTGGTGTCTTTAACTAGGGTTTGCATCTTGTTTTGTCAACCAAGATAAAATGCTTGAAAAATCTTTCATGTTGATTTTCCATCTTGAAGGACATAATCATCTGTCCAATTCCCACTACGCAGAGATGATTAGTCATTGGCATTTTCCGTTGAAGATATCTAACAACACATGCTAAGAATATACTTTAAAAACATTAAAAAATTCTTCACTTCATTGTAAATACCTTTCTAATATAGTTTGTGTTTGCATATCGATCCTTATGATATTTGCATACATCTCTTTAGAATGCAGTTTGTGCATATACCACCTTTAAAAGAAAAAAAATGCTTCTCAATTTTTATTATAATTGTGGATATTTCTTTACAAAGTTTTGAACCCAAGCCTGAGTTTTCCTTAGCATAAAGAGTTGAAGTGGTTGAGGGGAACTATAATATGAACTATGCTCACTTTCATTTTTGCCTAGAGATTTGTATCTTGAGGCGATTCAAAGTCCTAGTTTCATTATCTTAGAGAGGGTTGCAAGGCGCTGAAAGCTTACTGTGCTTCTTTCTAATGGTAAATGGAATGGGAACTAAAACTAAACATTTCTAATAGGAAGATGAATGAAGGGATTTTTTATTACCTAATTATGTTGATGATATGTCATTTGGGTTCTTGAGCTAAATCAATCACCAATACCATGCATTTTATGCTAGTAGTTTAATAGCATGGTGTAATGGTTTGTCATCTTCTATGATCATGCCAATCCATGTCACCCAATATTAATTCTTGATGGCAATTTTGGTAAGATCTGGATCGAGTTGTAAACCGTAGAGTGGGTTGGATAAGATTAAATCATGGATTGTCAGTTTTTTTTTTCTTTTTTAAAGTTAAAATGTTTGAGAAATGTAAAAATTAAAAAATTAAATATGAATTAAATGGGATAGATGAATAAAGAATAAAAAGCTATTAATATAAGAAGCAAGGTTTTTAATGTTGTGAGATGAGGCCATCTTGGCTTTTTTATGGAATGGGACGTGCTGCCGTCCCACCTTGTCCTAGCACTTGCAAGATGCGTCAATTGAGATGCTAGGATATGGGATTTAAATGCATGATAAGAAGTCTAGTCTCCCTTAACATAAACTTATATCGAGTATGTCTAGCAACACAAGCATTGTGTATGGTTATTCATGATATTCATATATTACCTATCAATTCAATTATTACTTCACTTTGAATGTCTTAGACAAGAAACAAGAATAAGATTTTAATGTATGGTTGAGAATTAAAAAATTTGCCCCTTTTTTTTGACTCCATAAACTCCAACAACAAGCTTGTCAATTTTACTATTCAAGTCTCGTTATTAATAAGTAATTTAAAAGTCATATAATAAAATAAATTATGGAAAATGAAGTATGTCTGATTAGTATCTAAATATCATAGTCAAGTTGGATCTTATAGTCTAAAGGACTGCACCATCCATAATGCAGATCTAAATCCTATCTTTGTAATAGTCCTGATCCAAAGATATCGTTTCAGGCCATTTTGACTTGGATTGTAGATCCAGATAGTGAACCATAAGATTTTAGCAACAATTTGTGCTAGCGTGTGACAATTTGACCTACTCTAGTATGGACTAATATGGGTTGACATGTGCTCATTTAAGAGTTAAGAATCATTTTTTTCTAGCTATTTTTCACTTTTTAGCAATATTCATGATTTGAATCAAATTTGTAAATATATCCATCATTTGTTAAAGTGTGTTTAGGACATTTAAAAAAAAAATAGTAGGGTTGGGCAATGGGGCAGGGTTTGGCCAAATCTTTTCTTGACTTACCCTTCGCTATTCCTACCACAAGTCTTGTCACATGCTTAGGACCAATAAGTGTACAATATCCTGCACTTCAATCCATAAACTCAAGCATAAATACACTATTCATTAGAAATTCTATTTATTTGTACTCAAAATAGGTAGCATGCATAGGCATTATGGTAGTATATGAATTTTATATGCTAAGGTCTGTATGCTTAACAGAACAATCATTTCTTGTCATATTTAATCTAAAGACGTCTGTTTGAATAAATGAATTGATAGATATTACTTGAAAATATTGAATTTTATTTTAGTATTTACATTATGAATAAAGTCCTTTTCAAACCGAATTAGCTAATAAGTAAGAAGATAAGATTTATTTTCACAAATAATAAAAGTAGAGAAAAATAATTTAAGAAAATAATGCTAATAATGATATTGTGTAAATTAATAGCCATATGTGGAAAAAAATTACATTGTTAAAAAAATACCGTATTACGAGCCTTTGGTTACATTTAAAGATATAGAAATACAGTAGAATTTTGATATTGTTTTGCCAAATACCAAATATGGAAAGAAATGATATCATATAAGGATAGAAACTTTTTGTCTATTTGTCTGTCAACTTGACCAAAAGTCATGGCAATCTATGCAAAGAGGCATGAGTACTGTAACCGTTTGTTTAAACCCAGCAAAATGGATAAATTGTTTCTTTCTTCATATTTCCTTTTATTTAATTATCGTCTATCGGTTACTAATCTTTCTTTCTTTCTTTTTTCAATTATTGTCCTCTTTAAGTTTTAAACATTACGTATTTATGGTCAAAATGAGAATTGGCATGTATTTATGGTCAAAATGAGATTTCAAACATTATGTATTTATGGTCAAAATGAGAATTGGCATGAACATGCAATTGGGTTATGGTGTCAACTGTAGTTGCATGGATTTATTTAAGTTCATAATTTGATGCAAGGAAGTATAAAATGCATGAATCATCTACATGTCATTACTTGAGTATGCATGTGCCATCCACCACATAGAACCACCTGCTTGCAATGAACAATATTTAATCGAATGATTTGAATAATCTAACAATAACATGTCTTGCCTAAAAAAACAACTATTTATTTATACATTGTTATTGTCAATAGAGATAATGTCTCGTATGATTCTGCTATCATAACATAAGCTAGCTAGCGTAAAAAAAACATATAAACCAAACCACCAATCAAAAAAGTGTGAATAAAAAAAACAATATAAACCAAACCACCAATCAAAAAGTGTGAACCCCTGTGTCTTCTGCGGCGCCACCCGCGTGCATTACGTGGGCGGCGCCCGTCGGTCAAGGAAGAGGGGCGCATTGGCACCCCTCTTCACACGAGCGGCAGGGGAGGATTGGTCCTCCCCTTGCCACTATAAATGGGGAGGGAGAGGGGAGCCTCTCCCTCCATCTGTCACCATCAATCCTAAGGTATTCCCCCCCCTTCTTCCACGATTTTCTCAGTAACAGTAAGGCAGAGAGGGGTGAACGGGAGGAATTCCTCCCGTTACCGTGTCCGACCGCTCAAGGCGGCCGGAGGAGCGGGGAGGGGTGGTGTCCGGCCGCTCGAGGCGGCCGGAGAAGGACGTTGGAGGGCCGCCGGGCGGCCCTCCCTTCTTTTGGAGCCAAGCCACTCCGCGGCTTGGTTCGGGCCCGGCAGAGTGCCCGCCGGCTCGCCGGGCCTGGGCTGCTGTCGGCGGCCTCCACCGGTGCCGGGGCAGCGTCCGGTGGAGGTCCGGCCGGCCGTGATGGCCGGCCGTACCACCGGCATGGGTAGAAGCCGCGGCGGGCAACGGGAGAGAGAGAGAGAAATAGAGGAAGAGAGAGAGGGGGAGGAGCTCGGCCACGGCGGCGGTCGGCTCCGGGCCGGTCGGCGGTGGCCGAGCCCCTCTGGGAAGTGGCCGGCGGTGGCCCCGGCCGCTGGCACACGCTTCCCCTGTTTCGGACGAAACAGGGGAGGCGGGGGAGATTGGGGGAGCGGGCCGGTTCGGGCCGTTCCCCCCTTTTGGGCCCTGTTGGGCCCTACATGGGTAGAAGTAGCAATTTGGGGCCACGATTTGGACCCCGTATTGAGCCAAAAATGGAAAAATAAAATATGCTTCGGATCAGTGCTGATTCTAGTTTCTGAGGATATTTTTATTTTCCATTTGGGCTTATGTATTGGGAGATATTCAAGCCCCAAGTTGGCCCGGGATTAAAACTGGGTAGAGCTAAAAGCTATTTTGATATGCTACTTTTGGGGACTAAAAATTGGGAAATTGATGCTATAGGTACCCAGGTGCTTAAATAGCCGAATTACATCTTTGGATTAGTGCCAGGAGGTAAGTAAGTCATTTATCATAATTTTCATAAATATTAAAATATGAAAATTATGTATTTAAATGTTATATTGTTATATATTGCATTATTTGAAAAATAAGAAAATGGGTTGGTATTATTATTTGTAAATGAGCCTTTGCTGTGATTAATTTATTATTTATTATATTGGGTATCTATGTGGACAACTGATCTATTGGCATGACTTTGAAATTGTTAAAGGTTTTATAAATATACATGTGTATGTGACATGTTTTGATGAAAAATATGTGGATTGCATTTTTGCAATGATACATGCTATTTAGCAAATGATACTTTGTGTATATGATGATATGTCCCACTATGGTCCGCTATGATATGGTATGATGTGATATGTTGCATGACTCACTTAGCACCGGGACCCAACTCCATAGGGGGGTATATGGAGCACACACACCCAGGAGGTGTGCTGTGACAGGATATGGCAATATTATGCCACATGGCACTGGACCCATCTCATAGGGGGGTATATGGAGAACACACTCTTGGGGTGTGTTGTAGCCGGATATGGCAGGATGTGAGTGCATGACACTGGTTCCAGGACCCTAACTCCTAGGGGATATTTAGGGAGGATACACCCGAGGGGGTGTTACACCCGAGGGGGGTGTTCTGTGTACATAGTGTGTGGCCGTGGGACATTGGTATAAAAATATATTTTTTTTACATGCTATTTACAGTGGTTTTATCTTAAAATTGTATATTCTTGATATACTATATATGGCAATTGCTTCCAAAATTTATTTTGAGCATATAATGCATGTTTTGATAACATGGTAAATGTATTTGAAATATGGGAGCTTGGCAGATGTTTATTGTGGAAAAATTTAGTTTATAAAAGCATAAAGTGATTATATTACATTATAGTTGGCTTACTTATTGAGTGTGAGCTCATTTAAATCTCACAATGTTTTTCAGAGCCACAGAACTGAAGATGGATATGGGGTAGTTGAAGCAGCTATCAGAGTGGCTTAGATCCAGTACTTTGTTGTAACCCCATTGAGTTATGTATTTTGGCATGTAGCCTAAAACACATGTTTATGGTTTATATTAAGAACCATTTAAATTGGACGAAATATAATTATTACCCCTTCTTGTATTAAAGGTTATATTTCGGACGCCTTGCATGCCCGGCATGCGGCGGGTTGCCACCTCTAGATCCAATATAGGGTCTGGGGCGTGACAGCTTATGTGGTATCAGAGCCTAGGTTTAACCTTAGGACAAACACAGATGACACTAGGCAGAACATTAGGATTACATTGGGAGGTGATAACTTTATTAAAAATTTCAAGTAATATATTTTGGAGGCCTGAATTTTGTGGTTTACAAGGTTATTGACTGGGACCTAACTCTGGCAGGAGTTAAGGATGCCACGTCGCACTAGGAGTCTGCGGCCTATTGGGAACTCCCAGGCTGGTGACTCAGGCCAGCAGGGAGGCCAGCAAGCTTCCGGAGGCTCTGGTTCCGTTAATTTAGCTGACAATGATCAACCACAATTTCAAGCCCAGTTGCTTCAGACTCTGGCGGGAATGTCGCAGGCTATGCAAGCCATGCAGCAACAGATTCAGCAAATCCAGCCTGCTCGGCCTGCCTCTCCGCTCCGCAGCCTGTTCAGTCGGCTCCATCCCAGCCCTGGCGGGGAGGGGGCCGGAGCTTTGCTGAGTTCAAGAGCTTGGCCCCTGCTCCCTTTTGTGGATCTACTAACCCTGCCGATGCTAAAAAATGGATGAGGGAGATGGAGAAAGCCTTTGCAGCTCATGGTAGCCAAGAGGAGGAGCGAATCAGATTCGCTACCTACCTCCTTCAGGGGGAGGCATATGATTGGTGGCTACTTGTGGAGCAGCGAATGGATGGACGGACTGTTTCCTGGGGAGAGTTTAAGGAAGTCTTCTATGACAAATACTTCCCCAATAGTGTGCAGAGGCAGATGCAGTCGGAGTTTGTCAAACTGGAGCAAGGAAATCTCTCTGTGGCGCAGTATGAAGCCGAGTTTACCCGGTTGGCTCGGTTTGCTCCAGACATAGCCGCCACTGAGAGAGCCAAGATCATCAAGTTCACCGAGGGACTGAGGCCTAGACTGATGCAAGCAGTCAATGCCTTTGAACTCTCCACATTCAGTGCTGTGGTGAACAAGGCCCTGGTGATTGAGAGAGATATGGGTGTGGTCCATAAGCAGTGGGAGCAGCAACAGAGGAAGAAGAAGGGGCCTCCTTCTGGCCAGTCTTCAGGACAGGCCAAGAAGAAAGGTCCTTATCAGGCCCCCTCAGGACCGAAGAGTACGAAAACTCGTTGCCCTCAATGCGAAAACTCCCACCCAGGCAAGTGGTGCCGCGGGACGGCTGGTGCCTGCTTCATATGTGGGCAGGTGGGTCACAAGATGGCCACTTGTCCCCTTCGGAGGGATCAGCAACCTCCTGCGGATCAGGGCAGAGGCCAGCAGCAGCAGCCTAGGACCCAGGGAAGGGTCTTTACTCTCACACAACAGGATGCTGCCGCTTCCAACTCCATTGTGACAGGTACGCCTGTTACTTAAGTACTCGTTTAAGATTGCTTCATTCATATGCAATGGAATGCATTGATCATGAATGATAAAAGTATTGTTAAACCTCATGACATCTAAGATAAACTAAATTTTGTGACCAGGTATAATTAAAGTAGGCAATGCTTATGCTCAATTCTTAGTAGATCCGGGTGCCACGCATTCATTTGTATCTGGCACATATCTCGCTAAGGATGAATCTTTGACACCCGTTCCCCTAGAGCAGGAGTTGTGCATTGCTCTCCCAAATGGTGATGTTATGAGGGTAGACTCAGTATGCAGATCTTGCCTGATTAACATGGGGGATAGGAGATTGAAGGCCGATCTAATCGTCCTCCCACTAAAATCATTCGATGTTATCCTTGGGATGGACTGGTTGGCCTCCTATCATGCTTCAGTAGACTGTTTCAGGAAGATGGTGATCTTCAAAATTCCTAATCAACCTGAATTCAGTTTTACTGGAAGTCAGGAGCATCTGGCCTCGGTGTTCGTGTCAGCACTACAGGCCGAGGTATTTGAAGAGGGGTAGCCAAGGGTTTCTTGCTGTGGTCAAAGATCTTCAGCAGGATGAGGTCAAGTTGGAGGATATTCCAGTGGCTCGGGAATTTCCTGATGTATTCCCAGATGATTTGACCGAATTACCCCCAGATCGGGAGGTTGAGTTCACTATTGATTTGGCCCCTGGCACTGGACCTATATCCAAGCCCCGTACCGTATGGCCCCAGCTGAGCTAAAAGAGTTGAAGAGCCAATTGCAGGAGCTCCTTGACCGGGGATTCATCAGACCTAGTGTATCTCCTTGGGGTGCTCCAGTATTATTTGTCAAAAAGAAAGATGGAAGTCTTCGGCTCTGCATTGATTACCGAGAATGATTATTAAACAATAGTAAACAAACATATTAGAATATTTTATTTTTTTCTTATATTATACTGTCTATAATGCTATAATATATATGATATCTTTTAACATATTATATTGTGGTATTATAATATTATAATAATATTATATTTTATAATATTATTTTTAATATGTTAGATGGTTGAAAGTATTATACATGTTTTTTATTATTTGTATTCTAAACCTTTTTTTAATTTGAGTACCAATAATGTTAAAACTTACTATATTTTAAATATGTAGTTATCAAACAGTAAATAATTTTTTTTAAAAGTTTTGATGTCAGAATTTTACTTTTAAGTTCTACTTCAACAATTCTGCCAAAAAAATTGTTGCCGCCAAATCACTATTGAGGTGCGTCGGATGAGAGGAGAGCTCCGCAGACCTTCAAAGGAGTGATGGGATTACCTCCGTTAGCTGGGAACCTACAAGAAAAGTCTCGGACCAGTAATTTCGGTGGGGACCCTCCGACGCTCCAGTCAGTAATGTGAGGAACAAGATTTCTTGTAAGTAGAGCTCGAGAGAGAGAGAGAAGTCCCCCCCTTATTGGGGGTTGACCCTTATATACCTTTCGGGTATCTCTTACCCGTCCGCGATAACAGCCGGATCCTCACTTCTTTAAGATCGGCTTTGTAGGTTGGCGCCTGTTGTTAGACACATTCCACGGATATCGGTGGACGCGTAGTATCTGTAGCTGCCCGTGATCCTGGCGAAAGGTGGGCGAGTGGGTCGCGTGGTAGTTGTGTTAAATCTTTCAGCATTAGAACCTGGCTTCATGGCTGAGATTGTGTCAAAGGCTGAGGCCGGAGCTGAAGCTGGAGCCGAGACCGAGGCCAAGAGCCGATGCCGGGGCCAAGGCCGAGGTCGAGCCTTAGGCTAGGAACAAGATCGAAGCCGAGGCTGGAGCCGAGACTGAGTCCGAGGCCGAGGCCAGCCGAGGCTGAGGCCGTGGCCGGAGCCGAGGCTGAGGCTGAAGCCGAGGCCGAGGCCGGTGCCAAGGTCGAAGCCAAGACCATGCTGGGAGCCGGTTGAAATTATTACCATTGCTTCGAAGGCTATGCACGCTGTTACCGTGCCGCTAGAAGGTGTGATTAGCCACATCAGATGCCCCCCCACCCCTGAGATGGGAGGGCGTATAGAAAGGGGTGTTAGTATCCGCATATCTCCTGGTGGCTGATCCTGGTGTCATCTCATCCGTTCGGGTTATTGGGATTGGGCAAGATTTTCCTCGGGCATGGAACCACGGAAAGGCGGGTGCCATCATTGCGGTGAGGTCACCGCTATTCCTCATAGGCGGTGTCCCTCGCGTTCTGCACATCGGGTGGGCACCGAGGCGATCTCCAATAACAAGCAGACACGTGGTCGATTTAGAGGTAGGCGAGATGATTTGAAACACAGGTATAAAGAGAATCACCTTGGGTTCGGGCCGCTTCCACTGCTTTCATCTTCCCTACTATGATCGTTCGAGCCTGTTCATCTTCCACCACCCGAGCCCTCCATTGCTGATTTTCAACCTTCAATTTCAGGTTAGTTCTGCTTCCATGGCCTCCTCATCTCTTTCGTATTCGATTTCTGAATCCGGGGGCTATTCCCCCAACCCTTCATAACCTTCCCCTTCTCCCTCGCTTAGTTGGTCCTCCTGCGGAGGGTGCTCCTTTGAAGGAGCGGCGGTCCGCGGGGCAACCTCCCGCCGAAAATCGCCCAGCCGCCGAACGGGCTCGTGCTCAGCGTCGTCCGGCCACCGCCGGCCCCTCTTCCCTTTCGAGGCAATCCCCCGAAAGGACTGCCTCCACCATGACTGCCCAAGAGATAATTAATCTCATGGCTCATACCGAATCCCCATCGACCTTCTACCCGGCCCTTACCTAAGGATAGAGTAACCTCTTCCTATCCGGGCCGGGTTGCCCTTTATGAACATTATTTCAAGGCTGGCCTTCGCATTCCCGTTCACCCATTCATATTAAATATACTAGATTGGTACTCTTAGCTTTGGTACAGCTGGTCCCAATTCGATCCAAACCCTTGCTGGTTTCTTGGTATTATGCCATTTCCATGGGAGTGAGGCTAGAATTTCACTCTTCCGCTGCTTCTACACCCTTAGAAAACAATCAGGGTGGTGATCCTTCACTCCCAGACCTTCCAAATCCCTTAGACTATACCTTCCTTCCTCCATCAAAGGTTGGAAAGATAAGTTTTTCTTTGCCCAAATCGAGGGAGTGAGGACCGAATGGGGGGTTTCCAATACCGAGCCAAACAAGAACCCCTCAGTACTTCCAAAGGACCGAGAGGCGTTCGAGTAGTTGATTACTGCCGACATCCCCCGTTGCAACCAACTGCTCTCCGGAGAGAATCTTCGGCTAGCAGGCCTTATTCCTGGCGATGGTGAGCAGCATAACTTTTACATCCCTTCTTGCTTTCCCCCCTTTTCCCCCTTTGATCTAAGTCCATTGATTTGCAGGTATGGCACCATCGCTTCAAACAATAGAAAGGCTACTACAAAGAAAAAAGGCTCGAGAGGATGGGGCCCCTGCCGAGAAGAAGACCACTATCAGAGTTGTCATGAGAACTGATGAGGCAGGAGAGGCCTCCGAAAGAAATGAGGCCGGGGAAGAACGGCTCATTCTCCTTTACTCGCACCGCCCCCATACCCCATCGATCTGACAAACACCCCTTCGGAGCAGACTGAAGCACCGTCACCACCGCCAACGGCCCCCGAGGTGGAGCCGACTTACTTGGCCACGGAATCCATTCTGGAGGCCGCCCGTCCACCGAAGGGGTGGGGGCCGATGAACCTCCACAGGCCAAGGCGCCAGATGCGCAGCCGACAGCCGAGCCCGCGCCAGTTGCCACCGGATCCGCAGAGGAAGACGAGGTCGACGTCTCCTTTCAGTTGATTTTGTTGTGCCACAGTCCGCTGGGCTGAGAGGATGATGGCTCAAGCCTCTGTGCCTGAGCTCCATAGGTTCCTTCAAAACCAGAGGACTTCTACTTTTTTCCGTGAGGCATCTGTGGCACACCTTTGGGTAAGTATTTTTCCGCCACCAGCCTTTCAGAACCTCGCTCCTTTATCTAACCTGGGTGTGTTTTGGACAGGCGTTAAATTCTCTGACTGCCATGAAGGCCTCTTGTCCCAGGCCGAGGCCACTCTCGACCGGTCACGGGCCAGAGCGGAGAGGACTGAGGTGGCTTTGGAGGGGGCCCAAACGAAAATTGTCCAGGCACAACGGGCTGAAGCCGAAGCCGAAGCTGCTCGATTCAGGAATTTGGCATGGGCCGAAAAAGCGGAATAGGCACTTGAGGCAGCTCAGCGCCGGGCCGCCCATGAGCTTGACAACGCTCAGGTGGCCGAGGAAAAACAAAGTGGCAGAAGAAAAATTGAGGGCGGCTGAGTCGGAAATATATCTGCTGAAGAACCGATTGCATTCCGCCACCATTGAAATAGGTGTGGCCGAGGAAAGAGCTGAAAATGCGGAGGAAATCGCCTGCCAGTCCGATGCGGAGATTGCCAATCTAAAGGCGGTGGTGACAGAGGCCGAGAAGAAGGCCGTCGAGGCCGTAGAAAATTTTAGGAAGTCTGACGCCTTTGACAAGGAGCTAGCTGAGACTACTGCCTTTGCATACGACGGCGGCTTCTAGGACTGCAAAGAGAAGGTACGAAGACTCTACAGCCTCGAGGTAATTGATGAGCTGGAGCCGAATGAAGTTCTTGAGGATGATGGCCTAGCTCCAGCCGAATCCTAGTTTCTTTTACTTTTACTTCATTGTACTAAGTTTGACTTAAATCGGTAATTTTGTAAGCTCGTCGCCATCAATGAAAATTATTTGATCCAGCCCCTGTTTGATTTGCATCGTAATCTAGTTTTTCTAGTGAGTAGAACGACATGAGTAGGCTAGAACAAGCCGAGTCTAGGGAACAGTTGAGGTCAAAAGCCGTAAGTGAGTACGGCTGATGCCTTTTATCAAGCGCTAATGAAAAGTAGGCACGACCCTAGGCCCTAGGCCAGTACCCGGGCTAGGGCCAAGGGAGTATAGCGCCGATGCCAGTTGTTTAGGGCTAGACAGAGCTACAAGTTATCCACAGCTTCGTTTTGAGAGCTGGTATGGCTTCGGACTCAAGTGCCGACATGAAACCGAGTGAAGCACAGACGCTAGGCCGGGTCAATGATGACATGGAGCCGGGATGCGCCGATGCAAAGCCTAACTAAGTGCCAACACGGAGTCCAATTTTAAGTACTGATACAGAGTCGGGATTCGAGCACCGATGTAAGATCGAACTTCAAGTGCCAATATGGAGTCGGACTTGAGGTATCGATGCAAAGTCGAACTCCATGTGTCGATGTAGAGTCAGTTTTCAAGCATCGATGTGGAGTCAGGCTTGAGACGCTGATGCGGAGTCGGGCTTCAGATGCCGACGCGGAATCGGACTTAGGTGCCGATACGGAGTCGAACTTAGGTACTGACGCGAAGTCGGGCTTTAGTGCCAAAGCGGAATTAGGCTTAGGTGCCGATGCGAAATTAGGCTTTGGTGCCGACGCGGAATCGGACTTTGGTGCCGACGTACTTAGGTGCCGATGCGGAGTCGGGCTTCAGGTGCCGACGTGGAGTCGTGCGTAGGAGCCGACACGGAGTCGGGCCTAGGTGCCGACGCGGAGTCGAGCTTCAGTTGCCGACGCTGGGTCAGGCTTGGTGCGACTTGGAGTCGGTCTTAGGTGCCGACGCGGAGTCGGGCTTCATGTGACAACGCGGGGTCGGGCTTTGGTACCGACATGGTGTCGGGCTTTGGTGCCGACACGGAGTCGGGCTTAGGTGCTGACGCGGAGTTGGGCTTCAGGTGCCGACACGGGGTCGGGCTTTGGTGCCGACGCGGAGTCGGGCTTCAGGTGCTGACATGGGGTCGGCTTTGGTGCCGATGTGGAGTCGGGCTTAGGTACCGATGCGGAGTCGGGCTTCAGGTGCCGACCTGGGGTCAGGCTTTGGTGCCGACGCGGAGTCGGGCTTCAGGTGCCGACCTGGGGCCGGGCTTCAGGCAGACATGGGTCGGGCTTTGGTGCCGACGCAGAGTCGGGCTTAGATGCCGATGCGGAGTCGGGCTTAGGTGCCGACGTGGAGGCAGGCTTCAAGTGCCGACATGGGATCGGGTTAAGATGAGAAGTAGGATCACTCAAAGAAACTTGTGTTAGTGAGAGAATGGATATTACTCTAGCAGACATGTTCAAATTAAAGACATTAACAAACTATTGATAGTACCGACGTAAGTTATCTGCGTTCCAAATGCGAGGAAGAGGCTTCCCGTCCAGCCCCTCGATTTTGTACGCTCCGTGGTGGAGTGCCTCCGCGACTCGATAGGGTTCTTCCCATTTCGGCACTAGCTTGCCTCCTTCCGTTGGTTTTGAAACTTTGGCTCGTCGGAGGACTAGGTCTCCTAGCAAGAATGCCTTGGGGCGGACGCGAGTATTGTAATACTTAGCTATTCGCTGTCGGTAAGCCGCCATCCGGAGTCGTGCTCGATCTCATAGTTCTTCCACTAGATCGAGGTCGGCCTGCAACTGATTTGGGTTGTCCCCTATGCTGTACACTCTGTCCGGGGGCTCGGGGCACCTATCTCCACAGAAATAACAACTTCGGACCCGAAGACTAGGCTGAAGGGAGTCTCTCCGGTGGGGGCTCGCGGCGCTATGGTAAGCCGATAGTACATTGGGGAGTTACTCCATCCACCATCCTTTGTAGTCATCTAGCCAGGCTCTAAGTCCTTGCAGAATAATATGGTTGGCCACCTCGGCCGCACCGTTGGTCTGGGGATGCCCTATGGAGGTGAACCGCTGATGGATGCCTAGTTCAGCGCAGAATTCTCAGAAGGGCGTGTTGTCGAACTGTCGGCCGTTGTCAGTGACGAGGGTATGCGGCAGTTTGAACCAGCATACTATAGATTTCCAGAAAAAGGATCTCACCTTGCCCTCGGTGATCTTGGCGAGTGCTTCAGCTTTGATCCACTTGGTGAAATGGTCTACGGCTACCAATAGGAATTTGCGTTGACCGAAGGCTGGAGGAAACAGTCCCAAGATGTCCATACCCTATTGGGCGAAGGGCCAAGGTGCAGCCAGGGGGGTCAGCTGGACGTCGGCTGCCGCTGGATGCTGGCGTGGCATTGGCAACTATCGCATCTCTTGATGAGCTCAGATGCATCCTCCCTCATTGTTAGCCAGTAGTATCCTTGCCGTAGGGCTTTGTACGCTAGGGCTCTGCCCCCCAGATGACTTCCGCATATGCCCTCATGAATTTCTTACAGGATGTAATCTGCTTTTGTGGGGCCGACGCATTTGAGGACCGGGTATGAGAACTATCTCCTATAGAGTTGTGCGTCCATCATCAGAAACTTCAGGGCTCGTCGCTTGAGCAGCCTAGCCTTCGTCGGGTCTTCAGGGAGGGTGCCATCGGTAAGATACCAGATATAAGCGTCCATCCAAGAGGGCTCCCTCTCGACCGGCAGGGTCTCTTCCGTTGCTTCAATGCTTGGAGCTTCTAAATGCTCTACGTAGGTTCTTCCCAAAGTCCCGTCGGCTGAGGTGGCTAGTCGGGATAGAGCGTCAGCTCTGGCGTTCTCCCTTCGAGGAATGTAGCTGACGCTGAAGTGGGCTAAGGAAGAGGCTTGTGACTGCACCATACTTAAGTAACAGGACATAATAGGATCCCACGCCTCGTACTCCCCTCTAATTTGGCTGGCAACTAGCTGGGAGTCAGTGAATACTCTAAGGTATTTCACCCCGAGCTCTTGAGCCAATCTTATCCCAGACAATAGGGCTTCATACTCAGCCTGATTGTTGGTGGCTGGGAAGAGAAAATGGAGGGCGTACTCGGTTACAACTCCATCTGGACTACCCAGGATGAGGCCCGCTCCGCTCCCTTGGGAATTTGACGCTCCGTCCATGTGAAGGATCCAATCATCCCCTCTTTTAGTTCCAGGACCCAAGGGGTTTGCATGGGACTCTTCTTGTTGCTCCTTAGCCCAAGTGAACTCGACCAAGAAATCTGCCAAGACTTGAGACTTCATGGCCGACATGGGGAGGAATGACATGTCTAATTCTCCCAGCTTGAGTGCCCACTTCGGCAGTCGGCCAGAGGTGTCAGAACGAGAGAGGATCGCCTTAAGTGGTTGGTCTGTAACTACCACAATCGAATGAGCTTGAAAATAAGGTCGGAGGCGCTGGGCTAAAAATAATCAACGCGAAGATAATCTTCTCGACTTTTGAATATCTGGTCTCCGCATCGTGAAGTACCTTGCTAGTGTAATACACCGGCTTTTGTGTCCCATCAGCATCTAGGCAAACCAGCACGGAGCTCACAGCTTCGGGAGAGGCTGCGAGATACAGAAGAAGCTCTTCCCCACCCTTTGGCTTGGACAGCAGTGGCCGGGAGGATAGAAACTCTTTCAATCCCTCAAAGGCCTCCTGGCACTTCCTCGTCCATTCGAAGCCGTTGACTTTGCGCAGTGCCTTAAATAAAGGCAAGCATCTCTCTGTGGACTTGGATAGAAAACGGCTCAAGGATGCCACCCTTCCAGTCAGGCATTGCACTTCCTTTTTGTTAATCGGAGACCTCATATCTAAAATGGCTCAGATCTTATCTGGGTTTGCTTCAATCCCACGTTGCATCACCATGAAACCCAAGAACTTGCCTGCTATTATTCCGAAAGCACACTTGCGGGGGTTCAGTCTCCTTTGATACCGACAAAGGTTACCAAAGGTTTCTGCCAGGTTAGCAAGGTGATCAATGGGATGGATGCTTTTGGTCAGCATGTCGTCCACGTACACCTCCATATTGCGTCCGATCTGGTCTTCAAAGATCTTGTTCATTAGCCTCTGATAAGTGGCTCCCGCGTTCTTTAGTCCAAATGGCATCACCTTATAACAGTATATTCCCTTATCTGTAATAAATGAAGTAGCTTCCTCATCCACGGAGTCCATATTAACTTGATTATATCCGGAGAAGGCATCCATGAAGCTAAGGGTCTCATGGCCTGAGGTAGCGTCCACGAGCTGATCAATCCGAGGCAAAGGGAAGCTATCCTTGGGGCATGCTTTGTTGAGGTCGGTGAAGTCTACACATATCCTTCAACTCCCGTTGGCCTTGCGGACCATCACGATGTTGGCCAACCAGTCGGGATAGTGGACTTCACGAATGTGGCCTGCAGCCTTCAGCTTGTGGATCTCCTCATCAATGGCCCTTTGCCGGTCTGACAAGAAGCTTCTCTTCTTCTGCCAGATTGGTCAGCACTCCGACTTAATGTTAAGCGAATGAGTGATTATCTCGTCAGGGATACCTGGCATATCAGATGATGACTATGCAAAGATGTCGGAGTTGGCATGTAGGAAAGCAAGGAGCTGATCGCGCGCCCCCTCCGGAAGTAGTGCTCCGACCTGGATGGTCCTTGTCGGGTCTTCCCCCAAGGGGAAGGTCAGTAGGTGCTTGGCTGGCTCCCCCCCCTCTCCAAGTCTCAGGGGTCGAGCAGCTCAGGCACTATTCTCGGCATCACCCCTTGTAGACTAGAGGCTAAGTGATAATAGAGCGGTAACGGGTTCTGTTCTCCCTTCATTTCTCCAATTCCTTCGTCGGTGGGGAACTTTACTAGTAACCTCTTGGTGGAGATAACAGCATCTAGCAAGTTCAAGCCAGGCCTTCCCAAGATAGCGTTGTAAGCCAGTGGAACCCGAACTACCAGAAAGTTCATAAAGACTGTGCTCTGACGTGGTGAAGTCCCGGCAGTGATAGGGAGAGTGACTTCCCCCTCTACCCTCACGGAGTCTTCAGTAAAACCCACCAAGGGGGTGGTGATGGGCCGAAGTGAACATTCGAGCAAGTTCATCCTAACAAAAGCATCATAGTTCAAAATATCGACCGAACTTTCACTATCAACCAGAATTCATTTTACAGGATGTTTAGCGATCGTCATAGATACGACGATGCTATCGTCATGCTTATTCACTACCCCCTCTGTTGATCCAATTATTGATTTTGATGATTAATAAAGGAATTGAGTATATTTACTTGATTACTAATAGATTTGACAAGTGTTTCAAGGGTTAAAAATATTTGATCGATATAAAGGTATTAAGAAACGTGTTTTAAATCAATTGCAAATCATAAGTTTCAAAGTTTCAGGACCTGAAGTCGACACCTAGGAATCCTGGAGCCGACCCCATGGCCAGTCAAATATTTTTCTAATTTTTGATACGGTCTAGAGCCGACACCTAGAGTTTCGGAGCCGATACCCAGAGTTTCGGAGTCGACACTTACAGTGTCTGGAGCCGACTCTGATGCGGGGACAGAACACTTATTTTTTTAGCATCTTGGAGCCGACACACACAGTCTTTTGGAGCCGACACCTGACGATGGTGAGCCGACACCTAACTTTTTTGGAGCCGACTCCTCGACGAACTCAGAACTTTCTATTTTTGGATAAACGACTTGGAGCCGACACCTGAAAAGTTGGAGCCGACTCCAATCTGTCTGGGACGAAATTTTAAAATGCCAGATCAGCTCTAACGGTAATATTTTCTTTTACCTAACTTCTAACAGATATATTTTATTTCCAGGTACACTCCAACTGCTAGTTTCTTTCCAAAAACAGATTAAATGAAATCTATAAAAGGGGGAAGAGCGTTCATTTTGAAAAAAAAAGAAAAAAATAACGAAAAATAGAGAGAATATTCAAATCAAAAATCCGAGAAGTCTTGAGCCTGAAATCCAAGAGAAAAGTATTCAAACTCAAATTCTTCCACTCCAAAAAGCTTAAAGAGGAATCTAAGGCATTCAAACTTGAAAATCGGAGGATTCTCAAAAAGGAAGAAGAAGCTCTGTTTTTGAAGATTTTCCAACTTCTCATCTGCAATATTTGCAATGAATCAAAGCTGAGGCCTGATTCAACATCTCCAAAGAGAAGAGGAAAAGAAGAAAAGAAGAAAAGCTCAAATTCAATCTATTTCAAATAGGCTTTTCTAACCCTATTCATTTATTTTTGAATATTTGCTCATTTGAGGAGCTTTGTATCATTGAAAAATACTATTCTTTCTTGTTTGTGCTAGTTCTATCAAGGGGATTAAACTAGTGAAGGTTGTATACCTCGGGTCAAGCTAGATTAGCTTGAGTTTAGGGTTTTTGTGCTGGTGAGCCCGGAAAACCGGCTGGGTTCGTTGTGATCCTTGGGAAACAACAAGTTCTGAGTTATGATCTTGGAAAACAACTCGACTGTAATCAAGCGGATTATAGTGTGGACCCAAGTGAATCTTGAGAGTGGACGTAGGTGTTGGATACACCGAACCACTATAAAATCTTTGTGTTTGCCGTGCTTCGATTATCTCTATATCTATCTCCTTGTTTGTGCTTCATATTCACATTGCATTTAATTTCATCTATCTCAAAGCCAATAGTTTTTTTAAGGGTTAAAATTTTTTAAAAGAACCCAATTCACCCCCCTCTTGGGTTGCCATGTGGGCCAACAATTGGTATCAGAGCTAGTGCTCATTGTTTATTTGATCACACGATCAAGAGCAAAAGATCCAAATGGTAGCTCAAGTTGGATCTTCATTTGCCGAAGGTCATTCTACAAATAGACCTCCCTTGTTTAATGGTTCCAACTATTCATATTGGAAAGCAAGAATGAGGATATTCATTCAAGCTTCTGATTATGAATTGTGGAGTGTTATAATTAATGGACCTAGCACACCCACACACATTGTTAATGGCTCTATTGTTACTAAGCCCGAAAGGGATTGGAATGATAATGATAGGAAAATGGCTCAGCTCAATGCTAAGGCCATGAATATCTTATATTGTTCCTTAGATGCAAACGAATTTAATCGTATATCTACATGTAATTCTGTAAAAGAGATATGGGATAGATTAGAAGTTACCCATGAGGGTACAAACCAAGTTAAAGAATCTAAGATAATATTCTTGTTCATATATATGAATTATTTAGCATGGAGTAAACTGAAACTATAGCATGCATGTATACTAGATTCACCGATATTGTAAATGGTTTGAAAAGTCTAGGCAAGACCTATACTAACTCTAAACTTGTTCGCAAATTCTTAGGTCACTACCAAGGACTTGGGAAGCAAAAGTGACAGCAATCCAAGAAGCCAAAGACCTCAACACTTTACCCTTGGAGGAGCTACTTGGATCTCTAATGACCCATGAGCTAACATGAAGCAGCACATAGAGGAAGATGTTAAGAAGAAAAAGACTATAGCTCTTAAGGCTGCAGAAAGTGAGGAGAGCTGCAGTGATAATGATGATGATGATGAGATAGCTCTTCTAGCTAGGAAGTTCAAAAAATTCATGAGAAGAAAGAGACCCTTCCACAAGAAGAAATATGGAATTAAAATGGAAGGAGAAAAAGAAAAAGAAAAGGATAAGGACAAAGAGAAAGACCCCTTGATATGCTATGAGTGTAAAAAACCGAGGTACTTCAGATACGATTGTCCTCAATTGAAGAAGACTTACAAGAAGAAGAAGAAAGCATATATTGCAACCTGGAGTGACAGCGATGAATCCTCTTCAGAGGAAGAACAAAAAAAGTTGCAAACATTTGCTTTATGGCAAACGACGACACGAGGTAAGTTCCGAAAACCTTAGTGATGAGTTTGCATTTGATGAATTATTTGAAGCCTTTAATGAACTAGTAGATGATTTTAAAGTTTTGAAAAAGGAATATAAATCTTTGAAAAATGATAATTCAATTCTAATTAAAGAAAAAGATAATCTTACTAATGAGACTAAGATGCTGAAATCTGAAAAAGAAAATTTGACAAAAGAAAAAGAATCAATTTTCAACGAAAATAATAAATTAAAGAAGGAAGTTGATAAATATAAGAATATTGTTGATAAATTTACTTATAGTTCTGAAAAACTTAATTTATTATTGAGTAATCAAAGAGCTATATTTGATAAAGCTGGATTAGGATATAGACCTAACATAAAACAAAATTTGTTAAAACTTTTTTAGAAAAGAACAAAATAGAGATAATGTTACATGTCATTATTGTAACAAGAAAGGCCATAAATCCTATGAATGTGATGCAAGAAACAGTAACAAAAATTAAGTAGTAAAAGCAAGAAAATTTGGGTTCCCAAAGGAACGATATTTTATGCTACTAACCATGAAGGACCTAAGAAGGCTTGGATACCTAAATATAAGACTTAATTATTTTTGCAGGAGTGTCTTGTGGCCAAAAGATTAAAGCGAAAGTGGTATCTCGTTAGCGATTTGGAGTCGACACCCGACTTTGCGGGAGTCGACACCTGGGCGTCCCAAATCAATTTATTAGGGCAGAGTCGACACCTTGTCATTTCGTATCTTCTCAAATCCTCTACCAAACTCTTCCAAAACTCTCTCAAAGCCTCCCCATCTCTAATTTCTCTCTACCTAAGCTTTCCTAAGGATCCAATGGCACCTAAGAGGAGAGGTTCGGTGATTGAAGTGCCTGTGGTGACCGGAAAACGCTCCGTGAGGTGACCTGTCCGTGAGCCGTCTCCAAGCGAGGATTCCTCCACCGCTTCAGACAATCCCAACTCTTCTTCACCTCAGGTAGATACCCTAGCCGGGAGGGTAATAACTATGGGTAGAAAAGTTGACTTCGAGCTCTTTGATTTCGAAGGTTTCTCGATTGGAAGACAACTCAAAGAATTAGGCTGGGATAAAGTTTGTTCTCTTGATGTTCCTACATACCCAGCACTAGTAAAAGAATTTTACTTCAATTTATCGAGAGGTGATGGTGGTTTAGTGAGCTCTGTTAGAGGTAAACGGGTTCATCTTACTTTTCAAAAATTAGGAAACCTCCTAAGCATCCCCATTACTGGATTAGCAGCCGATATGCACAGTGAGAGATCAGCAGCTCTGTCGAGGATGTTAGGGAGAGAGGTTACAGAATTTGAAGAGATTAGGGCTAACCAATTGCCCTTGGAATTAAGATTACTTCATAACATTTGCAGCATGATTTTGTTCCCCAAAACCGGTCGTTTTGAGTATGTCTCTGAGCGAGACATTGTTGTGATGGACAGTATATTGACCGGTCAACCTATTAATTTAGCTGCTATTATGATATTATATATGGCCAAGGCCGGAGGGAAAAGAAGGTCGTCCTTATCTTACGGCATGATTCTGACTATGGTATTCAGGAGCCAAGGAGTAGTGATTCTAGAGAATGAACCATCCAAGAATCTCAGGCACACCGATTACTACAGTCTGGCCACTTTGCATAGGATGGGATTTGTAAAGGTGAACGGGCAATGGGAAAGGAAAGGTAACTTGGATGAGAGAGCCCCTGAGCCTAGACTTTCTGAACCTTGTGAGGCTGGTCCATCTGTGAGGGTTTCCTCTCCGCAGCCAAGGAGTCCTGTTCCGACCCCTGCACCTGCTCAAACTCTTGTTCAGCCATCTACTTCATCAGTTGGATTTTTAGACCTTCAATTGGAGCAACTCAAAGACTTACTTGCTGCTCAGAAGGATGAACTGAAGACTGAGTTTGATAATAAATTTATGAATCTTAAAGAAACTCTTTATTCCCTAGATGATCGCATTAGCAAGATAGAATCAACTCTTAGCTCTTCTGCTGGATCTTTAAGTAGTGATCTGAAGAATATATTTGAAGAACTTAAAGATATCTGTGGAGATTCTGATGTTTATTCAAAGTGCAATGCTGAACTACAAGATAAGATTATCACTGCATGTACTTTTGTTGATGAAAGGCTAAAGGACTACGTCAAGATTCAGACTAAAGGAATGCAAAAGATTATAGATCATTTAACTAGGATTATTAGAACTAATATATGATCTTCATGTAATGTTTGTAATGAAAGTTTAATTTTGATGAAATGAAAGTGTAATTTTGATGTAATGAAAGTTTTAGTTTTTGATATAATGAAAGTATAGTTTCTTTTTGTAATACTTGACTTTTGATAAAATGAAATTATCTTTTGATCTATCAATTTTATCTTTTGACTTAACTTTTCTTTATCTTTTTGTTGATTACAAAAAAGGAGGAGAAAGTTATATCGTATATGCATTTAAATGAAAGCTGTCATATGTATGCATTGATTAGTATTTGATTGATTAGTATCAAATTAGTTTGAAAATACATAAATAAGCTTAAGTGAACATTGATATAAAAGTAAAAATTGATATAAATGAATCTTAAGTATCAAATATGTATAGCAAAGGAAGAACAATTGATAATTTGAACTTCATAGGGGGAGCTACCTTATTCAGGGCGAGCCTACTTGTGAAGATCACTTCCTTGAAAATTTTAAGTTGAGAATACTATGCATATACTCAATGTTTTTATAATATCAAAAAGGGGGAGATTGTTGACCCAATTATTGATTTCGATGATTAATAAAGGAATTGAGTATATTTACTTGATTACTAATAGATTTGATAAGTGTTTCAAGGGTTAAAAATATTTGATCGATATAAAGGTATTAAGAAACGTGTTTTGAATCAATTGCAAATCATAAGTTTCAAAGTTTCATAACCTGGAGTCGACACCTAGGAATCCTGGAGCCGACCCCATGGCCAGTCAAATATTCTTCTGATTTTTGATACGGTCCAGAGCCGACACCTAGAGTTTCAGAGCCGACACCCAGAGTTTCGGAGTCGACACTTACAGTGTTTGGAGCCAACTCCGATGCGAGGACAGAATGCTTATTTTTTTAGCATCTTGGAGCCGACACACACAGTCTTTTGGAGCCAACACCTGACGATGGCGAGCCGACACCTAACTTTTTCGGAGCTGACTCTTCGACGAACTCAGAACTTTCTATTTTGGATAAATGACTTGGAGCCGACTCCAACCTATCTGGGAAAAAATTTTAAAATGCCAGATCAGCTCTAACAGTAATATTTTCTTTTACCTAACTTCTAACGGATATATTTTGTTTCCAGGTACACTCCAACGGCTAGTTTCTTCCCAAAAATAGATTAAACAAAATTTATAAAAGGGGAAGAGCATTCATTTTGACAAAAAAAAAGAAAAAAAATAATAGAAAATAGAGAGAATATTCAAATCAAAAATCCGAGAAGTCTTGAGCCTAAAATCTAAGAGAAAAGTATTTAAACTTAAATCCTTCCACTCCAAAAAGCTCAAAGAGGAATCCAAGGCATTCATACTTGAAAAATCGAAGGATTCTCAAAAAGGAAGAAGAAGCTCTGTTTTTGAAGATTTTCCAACTTCTCATCTGCAACACTTGCAACGAATCAAAGCTGAGGCATGATTCAACATCTCCAAAGAGAAGTAGAAAAGAAGAAAAGCTCAAATTCAATCTACTTCAAACAGGCTTTTCTAACCCTATTCATTTATTTTTGAATATTTGCTCATTTGAGGAGCTTTGTATCATTGAAAAATACTATTCTTTCTTGTTTGTGCTAGTTCTATCAAGGGGATTGAACTAGTGGAGGTTGTATACCTCGGGTCAAGCTAGATTAGCTTGAGTTTAGGGTTTGTGCTAGTGAGCCCGGAAAACAGGCTGGGTTCGTTGTGATCCCTGGGAAACAACAAGTTCTGAGTTGTAATCTTGGAAAATAACTCGACTGTAATCAAGAGGATTATAGTGTGGACCCAAGTGAATCTTGGGAGTGGACGTAGGTGTTGGATACACCGAACCACTATAAAATCTTTGTGTTTGCCGTGCTTCGATTATCTCTATATCTATCTCCTTGTTTGTGCTTCATATTCACATTGCATTTAATTTCATCTATCTCAAAGCCAATAGTTTTTTTTAAGGGTTAAATTTTTTAAAAGAACCCAATTCACCCCCCCTCTTGGGTTGCCATCTGGGCCAACACCCTCTAGATCCCTTTTTGAGAAGGGAATTACATTCCCTTCTCCCTCCTTTCGTTGTCTCTTAGAACTGCTACCTGCCTCCCAGGATATCATAGGTATCGTATTTTCCATTGGGACGTTGTCCATGCTAATCTAGGGTGCAGGAGGTGCCGATGGGCCCGGGGCTGCAGGGTTCCCCCTCCGGACAAACTTGCCCAGATGGCCTTGCTGAACTAGTTCTTCGATAGCCTTTTTCAGCAGGCAACAATCTTCAGTATTGTGGCAGTAATCTCTGTGATACCTGCAGTAGAGTTCTTTGTTGCGTGGGATCCCAGACTTCATGGGAGGTGGACGCCGGAGGTAAGGCTCGTCTTCTATCTCCAACAGGATGTGAGATATCGGGGCAAGCAATGGGGTGAAGTGCTCTTTAGGAACCAGATCTTGAGGTCTGTAATTTGGCTGACGAGGGGGTTCTGGCCTTCTGGACCGTGCCCCCGTGGGTTCCAAAGATGTCGGCTTCTTACTGGATCCTTTGTCAACCTCCCTCCTGGAGGAGTCTGCTTTATCGGTGCAAATGTACTTCTGCACCCGGCTCAGTTCAGCATAAGAGTGAGGAGGTTTTTTATCCAAGGAATAAGCAAACCTGGAAAGATGGAGTCCCCTCTTCAGAGCTAGCATGACCACATAGTCCTCAAGGTTGTATACTTCCAGTGCAGCTTCCTTGAACCGGGCCACAAAGTCTTTCAGAGTTTCACTGCTCTTTTGCTGGACAGCGAATAGGCTGTCAGCCATCCGGAGGATCTTTCGGCATGCATCAAAGTGGGCCAGGAAAGACCGCTTGAGCTATCTGAAGGAGTTGATACTGCGTGGTGGCAAACGAGAATACCACGCACGCGCTGCCTTCCGAAGCATTGCTGGGAAGGCCACACAGAGAAGAGAGTTCGTCGCTCCCTGAACTTACATGAGGACCTTGTAGCTTTTCAAGTGGTCCAGGAGGTCCGTAGTACCATCATAGGGATCCAGCTGGGGAAGACGGAACCTAGGCGGGACCGGCTCTCCATAATGCGGCGGGAGAGCGGAGGACGACGATCGTAGTCTGTCTCGTGTGGGTTGGTTATCCTTCGGCTAAGCTCCTCCAGCCGTTGATGGTATTCATCTAGCCGTTGCTAGGCTCGACGAGTGGTCTTCTAGTTTGCCTCCTCCTTCGAAGACTCGGAGGATGAAGTTGGGGAAGGCCGTTGGTGGAGGGGATGCACGTGCCTTGATTCCTTCTCGCCGCACCGCCGATGAGAGCGATCAAATGGTGGGAAGGAGACCACCGCTGCTTAGAGGTCTCCCGGCAGTGAGGCTTCATGGGCGAGTGGTGGGAGGCCTCCGGAGGGGTCCTGCCATGGTGAGGTCGGCTAGCTTCATGTCCCTCCATATGAGGCGGAGGGGGTTGAGGTGGTGTATGTGTGGTAGCGGAGCCTTACTCCTGCAGTCCCTGCACCACTGCCATCAGATCTTGCACCTGATGAGTCAAGGCATCGAGTCGATCAGCCTAGCTAGCCTGCGGCCGCATGAGAGGCGGAACAGGGAGGTTGGCCTCCGACTGCTCAGCCCACGGTTGCCTAGGAGGCAGAGTAGGGAGGATGGCCTCCGACTGCTCAGCCCGCTGTAAGCGTCCCGTGGCCTGGCTGGTGGAAGCGTCCTGTGCACGGGTAACCGCCATCTTCTTCCTTGCAATGATTGCAGATGCGGGAGGGAACGTCTGTCTGATGTACCCTGCCCTTCCCCTTCCTAGTGCGCCAATCTGTTGCCGCCAAATCACTGTTGAGGTGCGTTAGGTGAAAGGAGAGCTCCGCGGACCTTCAAAGGAGTGATGGGATCACCTCCGTCAGCTGGGAACCTGCAAGAAAAGTCCCGAACCAGTGATTCCGGTGAGGACCCTCCGGCGCTCCAGTCAGTGATGTGAGGAACAGGAATTTCTTGCAAGTAGAGCTTGAGAGAGAGAGAGAAGAGTCCCCCCCTCATTGGGGGTCGATCCTTATATACCTATTCGGGGTCCCTCTTACCCGTCCGCGATAATAGCCGGATCCTCTCTTCTGTTAAGATCAGCTTCATAGGTTGGCGCTTGGTTGTTAGACATGTTCCGTGGATATCAGCGGACGCGTAGTATCTGTAGCTGCCCGTGATCCTGGCAAAAGGTGGGCGAGTGGGTTGCGTGGTAATAGTTTTAAGTATGTTCAGCATTAGAACCTGGCTTCATGGCTGAGATTGTGTCAAAGGCTGAGGTCGGAGCCAAAGCTGGAGCCGAGACCGAGGCCGAGAGCCGATGCCGGGCCGAGGCCGAGGTTGAGCCTTAGGCTGGGAACAAGACCGAAGCCGGGGTTGGAGCCGAGACTGAGTCCGAGGTCGAGGTCGAGGCCGAGGCCGAGGCCGGTGCCAAGGCCGAAGCCAAGACCAATGCTGGGAGCCGGTTAAAATTATTACCATTGCTTGGAAGGCTGTGCACGCTGTTACCATGCCGCCAGGAGGTGTGATTAGCCATATCAAAAACCTTCTAAAATAATTAATTCCTGCTTGTCTGCTTGTGAGTGTTAGATCGTGGCGTCGGATTGTTGCATTCAGCACATTGGTGCATTAGCGTGAGACGGGAGAATGAACCAACGGAAGCCTTCAATGGCTCGTCAGGGAGAGCGGAGGTGTGAAACGAACCATCATATTGCCTAGGGGTTGTACAGAGCCCATATGTCCAGCACGGCCCATAGGCCCATCCTAGGGGGCGGAGCGTACCGAGCCCGCAGGGTCAACCTATGTGCCAAGTGCCAACCATGCCAACACGTGCCGACCCACATGCCACTGACCAATCAATGTATTAGTCCATCTATTTTAAAAAAATATTTTTTAAATAAATAAATATTATATATACCTTGGTTCGTAGGTAGGTAAGTGGCTTGCTCGGCCGCACCATTCATTACCAGATTGCTTGATCCTCTTCTACAACTTCTAATCATTTGGATAAAAATCTTCAATTTTCATCTTTACGTTTTGCCTCAATGGCCTAAGCTCTAAGTTATCAAGCCCCATGAGCCAACCTACTAGATAGATTTTTATTTATTATTATTTTTTAAAAAAATTAATTTAAAAAACTAAATAAAATAAATTAGAAATATTTATCTTTCCGAGGGCTTGCTATTGGCGCAATCCAACACAGTCATTCTTTTCACCTAACCTCTCAGACATGATAGGTTGCATCTCATCTTTCATCTTTGGTCTTTTACTCTAATCATTGTTATTCAAAGAGGATTATTCATCATCATTTTTTTGACCTTATATTCTATCTTCTGCATCGTATGAGTACTTATGGTAGATCAACTTCTCTATGGTATTTAGTAATGTTTTAAAAACTGAACTAGACAATAAACCGGTTTGACATTTGGGTCATGGGTCAATCAGTTTGAGAGAATAAATCAATTTGATCAAACCGAATGATCTTATAATTAATTTTTAATTAAATAATAATATATAAATGCTAAATTATAGAAAAACATTTTTAAAATTTATATACTTGTTCAACAAAATTTTATATAACATTAAAACTATAGAAAAATATCTTTAAAACTATAGATGGGTTGTTTTCGGGTGCAAACCAAAGTGAAAAATTAAAAATCCAAAACAACCCAATCCTAATTTCATTTATCAAAAATAAAGGTTTAAAAATTGGGGTTGGATCGATTTTTCATAACTCGGACGGTTCAATGGGTTTTTTCAATTTTTATCAGGTCATATAAAAGTCAACTTTAATAATAAAATTGAACCGAACTGGTGACCGATTCCCGATTGGACTGTTTCAATCAGCCAATTCGGTTCAATTTTCAAAACCATGGGCATTAGACCTTAATAAGCTGACGCCTAGAAGGATCATGCATTTCCGAATGCTTTTTGAAGCAGTTTTTGAGAACACTGATGCCCTTGTGTACATGAAACATCTTCACTCGTATAGCTGCACTTCCAGAGCTTGAAATGCTGAGGAGCAGCCTTGTGTTCTTCATCAAGCAGTATGTTGTGCTGCAGACTCACAAAAATCCATTGCTGGCATATTCAAGATTGCGAGGAAAGCACTTGATAATGTGGCTGGGTCCTCATGTAAACTTTTCAACCCAAAGCGGGTGGTTGATTGTTCTTCTCTCTTCCTTCCCCCCATCCCAGTTGGTTGCACAATGATTGAGTTGTGTCATGTTCTAGTTTTGATTTCCCAGTCTATATGACCTAGAAGCCAAAGGCAAAAAGAGTTCTAATTATTGAAGGATTGCAGCTATGGCTACAGAAGATTTTGCTATGAATGCAAAAACTGAGTTAACTTTAATGATACATATGAACTACTAAAGAAATTATCAAGAAAATAGAAACATCTGAAAGGTCTATGATTTGTTGCTCCAGTTTATCATCATGATGCTGGAACCAAATTTGAAACCAGAGTTCAAGATAATTTGGGCTGCTGATGATGCTAGCCCTTCACAAAGCTGCTCCCATATGTCCCGGCGTCTTGGTATAATGCGATCAAAGTGTTTCCAAACAAATAGAGGTTAGAGAAATAAATTTGGTAGCATCGGCATACGTCTCAAGAGCAGAAAATTGATAAGCTTCACCAAGGTCTCTAAGAATCTGAAGAGAAATTTCATATTGCATGATTTCTGCCCATGAAGCAGACAACCAAAAGTACCGAGCAGTCTCAAGATCCAGATGCAGAGAAGCAGAACTAATCCTTATATTTCTCTATTTTTTTAAGCAATATCTATAATTTGAACCTTGAACTTGGGAAAGGGCTATGCTAAGCCAGCAGTACCAATTCATTAGTCAAGATAGCGCAAGCTATTAGAGGTGAGGAAATAATGAACCCTTGTTATCGATCTTGGTATTGGCCCCCTTTATATAGATACTATACCTTAAATGTAGATTAGTGTTTGTTAACAAGCCAGCCAAACAATTGACCTAGAACAGTGTTACTGGCCCCCTCTAACGTAGATTCTAGATATTAAATGCCGCATAGTTGTTTTAACCATATATAAGTGGACTCTGCTTAACACGAAACAAAGTTACTGGCCTCTTATATAGATTCTAGAGCTTAAACACATCATATATTTGGTGTGATTATATCTAATGTCAAATATAAATCTCAAAATAGATCAATAAGCTATAAAATAACTTCTATTTGTATGTATAGATTATCACCAAAATTATCTAACAGTTATTTTGGTTTGGTTTGGTTGCCGCGGAAATCCGCTCTCCGACTCGGGTGTAGCTCGGCTCTGGATCCAGACGCTGGTCTCTCGTCCGGATTGGAACCTGCAAGACAGTCCTCATGCAAAGGGTGCTTTGGGGTGGCCCTCTGCGGAAGACCCTCCAATGCTCAAGTCAGTAAAA
Source organism: Calamus simplicifolius (assembly GCA_900491605.1). Taxonomy (NCBI): domain Eukaryota; kingdom Viridiplantae; phylum Streptophyta; class Magnoliopsida; order Arecales; family Arecaceae; genus Calamus; species Calamus simplicifolius. The sequence continues at coordinate 504,279 of UESW01003832.1, forward strand.
ATTCACAGCAAGCAGATATAAGAAGAAGGCTCTCGCAGAAGAGTTCTCATGATCGATGGTCCTCAGAGCTCTATTCGAGCTTTAATGGAGTTTTTAGTCTGAGTGTCAGTGAGAACATACCTGCGAGGCTTCAGGATTGTTGTATTTATAGGCGATCACCTGATTCCTTGGGCACGTCATAGGGGGTCCGAAAACCATTGTGATTTGAATCGGATTCGAATCAAGTTTGTTACGATGCCTGTGGGATCAGTATCTAGTTAGTTAGGAAATCGACGGCTAGGAGAGCTGGTTGATGCCTTGTGATTCGACAATCCTGTAGGCCCTAGGCCACTTCTATAGCCCTTAGGCCACTTCTGGTATTGTTCGCATGATTCCCCGTTTGAAATCTCGTTCAGCTATCATGAATTTGAACTCTTTCGCGCTCGATTCCGCGGAGGCGCTTAAATACCTCGGTCCAATAGCTCGGTTTGCCGAGATATAGAATAGCTCAGTTCACCGAGGGATGAGAGCGACTCGGTCTGGCCAAGGCAAGTGGATGGCTCGGTTTGCCGAAGTATTAGAATAGTTCAATTTGCTGAGGTATGAGAATAGCTCGTTTCACCGAGGTATGGGAATAGCTCGGTTCGTCGAGGCAACTCGACTCCGCTAAAGACGATTCGGCTTCGCTGTCTTTCGGATATGACAGCTAGCTGACGGGATGTTGAGATTGGTCTCGACTCGATTGACAGTACACATGAACATTAATGCGATGATAATTTTACCCCTCATCAGGTTTAGATCATTGCCACATATCATCGCCACATATGAACCCAATCTATGGGTTTATCCATTTTAGTACTAGGCTTATATCTCAGTCAGCTAATAGCAATTTGTTTAGATTTTTGGTTTATTGGGTATCATTTACAAACTTGGTTATAGTTATGTGGTTGTCATAACCACCATAATCATCATCAGTTTTAATCTACTGGTTTGAGGCATCACTGATTCACTCTGCAGCCGAGGAGAGCGAACAAAACTGATCGATTTAGGTGAGATCGTATATTTGATTCAGGATTAGACTCATACACATGCGTGATACGGATAGAATGGCAATGAAGATGAAAAAATTCAATCTTTGTAGGGAATCAACCCGACTGGCATAAAGAAATCTAATCCCTATGAAGAACTGCCTCGATGAGGACAGAATTAGAAGGATTAAATGGAGACAAGGAACTTTTTTAAAAATTCATCAAGTTTGAGGATGAAGATTATAGGTGCCGTATCATATCAAACTCTTCCTGAGTATGGTTAAGAAAAGTATGATTCTCAACAATTATTGAATGAGATATGCTTCCTTTCATCCACTATTTATATTATGGTTGTCATACAAACATTAAAACAGACACATAATCATACATGCCAACATATACGCATACATATAATATGCATCCACATACACATACATATATATAATTTATACATGGATATATAAACTATTACATGGACATATAAACTGTTTCCAATATTTTAATACCATAGATAGATTAAAATTATGGTTGCAATGCCATGATGGATTGTTGTAGTTGATTGCATCACTTCATTGGCTTTCCGAACCAGCCACTAGCTGTAAACAAGAACAAAATAATGGAATAAAGATTTAGACAGTAAGATTAATAGGCTGAAAATATATGATATAAATTACATGACTAATCAAGGCATCGTCTTTAGCATAACTCCTAGTCACTCTAAATTGGTATGGCAGGGCATATTGGTAGTTTCTTGATCGCATGTCATTACCAATTAAGTTTGACCAAGATTTGCTGTTGAATTGCATAGCTTTTTGGAAAAAACAAAGTATTACAAGGAATGAAGATTAGAATAAGCTACATAACATATCAAAAATGTAATAACCCGTCGCAATAGATGGTCCTATTTTTATTACGATCATCTCCACTAATTAATAAGTGATAACGGCCCCTTAAATATTAAACGCTTGCTTGATGGGAGCAGGCAGTGGAATGGAAGGGATTTGAGTATCTCTTTAAAATAGGGATCCCTTCCTAAGGCTTTCAATACAATGTTATCGAAAGAAAAAAAAAAAAAACTAAAACTAAAACAAGCGGAGGCATTGGGTCCCTGAACAAGAGCACATCCTGAGGGCATATACCATCAGAGTGCGATGGCTCATTGATTGGAAGCGCTCAATCAAGATTCATAGAGAAGAGGAGGAAGATCAAGATCCATAGAGAGGAGGAAGATTAAGATCCATCGAGAGGAGGAAGATCAAGATCCATCGAGAAGAAGATCAA
>UESW01003832.1:511392-559900 GCA_900491605.1 Calamus simplicifolius
TTTGTACAAAGAAACTCTTATTTCAATTATTTGTTTATTTCTCATTCAGGTATACACGTTATTTGACTTTTGAGAAATGACAAACTTTTCTTTTGGACTATGAATAAATATATGGTTTATTCATTATGTTATCACATTTGGAATAGTGGTAAAGAAATTGAATGCATTGTAATACCTAAAAATAATACTCAATTATAAAGGACATATCGCTATGATTCATGTATTTAGTTTCTTATTCAGTGTTGATAAAATATACGGACCAAGTGGAAGAATGTAATAACCCATCGAATAGATGGTCCTATTTTATTACAATCGTTTCCACTAATTAATAAGTAATAACGCCCTTAAATGTTAAATGCTGCTTGATGGGAGCAGGCGGTGGAATGGAAGGGATTTGAGTGTCTCTTTAAATAGGGATCCCTTCCTAAGGCTTTCGATACAATGTTATCGAAAGAAAAAAAAAAAACCAAAACAAGCGGAGGCATTGGGTCCCTGATCAAGAGCACATCCTGAGGGCATATACCATCAGAGTGTGATGGCTCATTAATTGGAAGCGCTCAATCAAGATCCTAGAGAGGAGGAAGATTAAGATCCATCGAGAGGAGGAAGATCAAGATCCATCGAGAAGAAGATCAAGATACATAGAGGAGGAAGATCAAGATCCATCGAGAGGATGATCGAGATCCTGATTCAGATCTTCTAGAGGTAGATCGAAAGCAATGGCTGGAGGTAATAAAAAAGATCCTAACTATTAACTCTATGCAATATTGTGTAGATTGTTAATAGTTTTCTTACAAAAATATCATGCTAGAGATCTTTATAGCACATCACTTGATTTTCATTATTCCCTACATATGCTACCTTTCCAAAAATCTATTGTTTATAAGTGAGAAACAAAAAGAATAAAAATGGTCAATTGATTTAATAGTCGACCCAAGTCACCATCAATTACATTGAGTACCTGAAAAAAGATGAAATGATAACCACACACACACACACACACACACATATATATATATATATATATAGAGCAACTTCTGGCTATAAGCAAATAAAGATGGAAGATAAAATATAGCATAAGGATGCACACAAATATCAATGGACTGAAAATATTTAAGAAACCATATGACTAAACTAACATGAGTATTGTTTTTGACATTATTGATGGTCTCTTTCACTCAATATGACATGGTATATTGGTAACTTATCAACTGCATATCATATACAAATTTAATTAGTTGGGTTTGGTTGTTGAATTGAATCACCTCCTTCTTTTGACTTTTAAAAGTAATGCAAGGCTGTGTACAATGAAAATTCCAATATACAAAACTACTAAAGATATTCTTTACGCATTATATTATTTCCTTAGCCTCACTCACTATCTAATTTTTAATTGTTGAAGTTGACGATGGAAGCTGTTGGGAATTGTATCCTAAAGCCAATCATTTGATGATTATGCTTATATAAATTATATATAAATTGATATATTAATAAAAATTATTTGGTAGTTTATTCATTACAAGAACATCTTCTTAAAACTCCTAATAGTAATGAAGCCCTCAGGATCTTCCTTCACGATAAAGGAGGATTTATCTTTGAAGGTCCTTAAAAGAGTTCGCGACCAAATGATAACTATGACAGGCCATAGTACTATCAATTATAGGACGTTGTATATCATATTTGTTGGTTGTCTCTAACCAGAGTGTAGAGACACTGGTATGACATACAGATGAAAGTGTTAGTACATTTCATTGAACGTGACTCATTTCTGGATACTCTACTGTCAAGAGTTAATCCGAGAAGATATAGGTATAAGTATCCTTCAGACCTGAAGATCACAATCAGTGGCTTACAAGAAACTCATTGTACTTAGGTGCCGGACCACCTGAATTTTTAATCCAGTTACGAAAGGTTACTGGTGCAGTCAAGTACTTGTGGTAGTCAGTTGTGGATCAAGATGGAATTTGACTATCCGTTAAAAGGAGAAATGCTTGGTTTTAATTTAGCAAGACCTTGGTCAAGGCAATTCATGTGAAGTCACATGATACTAAGTTGAAATCACTTATGGATTTGCTGTTTAGAGTTAACAAGCTCTTAAGCCATCCTTAGCATTTATGGTCAAGAGATGAATACGGTAACTGTTTCTTTAGGTTCTTGGAGTTTGCTCGGCAACTCTTCGACCTATCCGGACGTCGGGTTCCATTGCTAGATGGGCACATCGATTAGTATAGAAAATTGTTTCTATGCTACCGGCTTAGGTTCAAACATAGAGAGTCACTCGCATAGAAGTTTCCTGGATGATCTATTTGCTGATCAACGATTGAGAATCGTATATGATTTAATTAATCGATTTGATTGATTGAATTATCTCAATTGGGTTAAGTACAAGTGAATAAGATTCAATTTGGTTTAAGTCTTTAGAAGAACTAATCAATTTCAAATATTGATTTGAAATTATATTTGATTTGGATTTAAATAGATTCAGGATTAGCCAAATTTAATTTGGGCTAGGACCATGATCTATATTGGTTTAATCAAATAAATTCAAATTAGCTTAAAACCAAAAATTCAAACCCCATGTGTGAAAAAGGTTTTCTCGCATGATGAGATAACTAAAATCTCATCTCATGAGAAATTAAATTATCATGCAGAATTTAATTTATAACTTTTAGTCTTCTTCAAATGATTCCCAATTTCAAGAAAATAAATTTTGCTATAAGGTTCATCTTTGAAAGAGCACTCCACACAACTCTCCGTGCATTGACAAGTGTGTGAATTAATGTGCCTCTTTGGAAGAGTACTCCATACAACTCTCCGTGCATTGACAAGTGTGTGAATTACTATGCCTCTTTGGAAGAGCACTCCACACAACTCTCCGTGCATTGACAAGCGTGTGAATTAATGTGCCTCTTTGAAAGAGCACTCCACGCAACTCTCTTCATGCATTGACAAGTGTGTGAATTTAATATGTCTCTTTGGTTTTCACAAAAACAGTGGAATTCTAAATGTTAGAATTCATAGGCTGGCTAATATGAAACTATAAATAAAGGACATCCCTCACCAGATACATAACACAAGATCAAAGAGATCAAAAAATTCTAAACAGTTAGAACCAAGTGTTATAGTTCTAGAGTTAGAACAGAAAATTCTGGTGTGATTTTAGTGTTAGCAAAGCTTGGTGGATCTTGAGGAAGATTAAAGTGGAAGAAATCAAGATCAGCAAAATTATTTTTCCATGAGCTAGCACTCCCAGGAATCCAATCATTCCGGGGCTTCGCGTGGACAATACTAGAGGCCGGACGATTGAACGGCTGCAGAGCACAAAGGATTTACCTACTGTTCTTAAGGTGAGTGATTTGATCGTTAGATCTTAAGGCAGGCTTTAAGAGTAGTATGGACTTCTCATCTTGAAGATTAAGATATGATCTTAATTATTTATTTATATGCAATACTTAGATCAAACGATCTTATAATATAAGGCAAAGATATGATCTTGATGCATGTTAGAAAGATTAATATGTAATCTTTAAATTTCCGCATTGATAATTGTTATCAAATTTTAAAATATGCATGCCTCTGGGATTAACTCTATCTACAGAAGCATCATGGGTTCTACGTATTAGACTATGTGTGGCCCTACACATTATTATTTTTCTCTCTATTAAGATACATGCCTGCAAGGAATACATATCAAATATATGTAACTCATATTGGAAGAAATATATCAATAAACATATCATGTTTTCAAAGATTTACTTACTCTAACACTCTACGAGCGACTATCAACTCAAGATCCATCTTTTCTCATGTGGGTTGCTTTGAACAACTGCGAGTGCCTTGGATCAGCGCCTTTCTTCAGCCTTTGAAAAATAACGTTTCAAATTTGTAATTATGCTTGTTTTAAAAAATTTATCATTAATAAGTATACAAAATTAATAAATTTATATACTTACAAGATGACGTCGATGCTCCTCAATCAAAATGGATCCCGCTGTGTAGCAGGAAAGACTAGTGCCCGAACCACCTTCTCAAATCAGCGATTTGAGTTAGATGTGGCCGACCTCCTTCGCCACTAGGGATCCGTCCACTGTTGCTGCCAGCCATCCTATATAGAATTGGAGATATGAGCGGGGCGTTTCGATGCCCTCCGCTAGTGGCATAAATATCATAGTATCGGAGGTGAGCATGTGAAGTCAAAGCTATTCTAACTAAAGGAGTGAAGGCTAGATCTCACTCAAATTCTTTCTATAAGCAGAACAATTATGAATATACATATTGTAATAAATAAATATACAGACAAATGTTGATAATATGACATTATAAATGAAATTAAACATCATGCAAATATAAAATACATACATGAAACTCTGTCCAGTAGAACTCCCTGACCTTTGCACTGAGGCGCTCCCAACAGTAATCCTCCGGGTCTGCACGCCTCTTAAATATATCGATGATGCGCCTTGAAACGATGTCTGTCTACAAATCTAAGCAAGCATAGTAAAACATAAGATATAATTTAATAATATAGCATGGTAAGGATAGAGATAGAAGTAGACCTAAACTAACATGGATAGAAATAATTAAAAAAGATATAACTATTTGTAATTTGAATGTTGACTTGGTCCTGAATAGAGCAGAGTGGAGAAAGCAGATTCATGTAGCTGATCCCATGTAGTTGGAAAAAAAGGCTTAGATGAGTTGAGTTAAGTAATTGTATGAACAAATTATATGATGATAGAAATACACTTACTGGCCATCAACCAATAGAAACCTCCTCCTCCTGGTAGAGGAAGAACTGTCGCTCGATGATGGCCCGGCAGATGATCCTGGCATCTTTTCAGTAGACATCTCTCAAATATGGTGCTCCTATCCAAAGGAGCTATCATGTGCTACATCAAGAGAGTCATCGTCCGTGCCAGCAGACCGCCTTCGGGCTATGAATCATCTATGACCCCTCATAGTACTGTATATATAGTAGAATCAGAATGAATCAAAAAAAGCATGAAACAAAACTTTTATTTTCAAATTATAATTAGATGTATAAATACTTAGTTACTATCATTTATATTTTCAAGTTTGGATTCTTTGTCAAATTCTATCTCTGATTGTGATTCATATTCATCATTTTCATCATTTTAGACTTTGTCCACATCCTCAATTTTGAGTGAAACACCGGTTGGATCATTACAAATTGGATCTGGATCAAGCGAATCATCTTGGATCGCATGTGTTTCCATATCATCTTCTTGGAAAGCTCGGGATTCAAGTGTTTGCTTTGATGAACTTACCGGCATAGAAATAGTCGTCCATGGCTTTATTTTACTCACAGCCCACCAATCTCTCTTATCGTTTTGAAGGTTTGGATATGTGGAGTAGTACACTTGTTCAACTTGAGATGCTAGAATGAATGGTTCATATTTGTTCAACCTTCTTTTATAACATACTTCAACAAGATTATAATCTTTGTGCAGTTTTGTCCCGACATTTGGAGTTGGATCAAACTATTCGCATTTGAATAATATAGTGCATTTAATAGGCCAACCAAGATACTCAACTTTAATAATCTTCTGTAGCTTTCCATAATAATCTTACTGATCTACACCAATAGTTTGACCTTGCACACATACCCTCCAATTTTGAGTTTTTCTTGAAGAACACAAAAACTCAACCTAAAACTTGTACCCATTCACAAAATATTCGGTGTATGTATTAACTCTAGACAACGGCCATTGTACTAGAGATTTAATAAAAATGTTATCAACATTTGAAGAAAGATTATTAGTCTGAAAAATCAGGAAAATATAATTAGTTTGTATACGGTATATACTTGTTAACCTATTAGCAATGTGTCAATTTAATACTCACATGTTCATTAAACCAATATGCAAACTCAGTATAAAGTTTCAATCTAATTTTATCATCGTTGATGTAAGGATCTTGTTATCTTCACATATTACAAAATATCCTTGAAAAAATAAGTTTATGTAAACTTAGTTGAAAATAATATGAAAAAATTAATTAAATATCAAAGTGAATGAAAGGAATAATGTCTACTCTATAAACAGTTCCACTTTGGATCAGTTCATAAGAATATAATTGTGAGTAACTTTAAACTTTTCGTTCAACATATATCTTCTATTTTCGGAGCCAAATGGCCTACCAATAGTCCTGAAAATGGAGTCTGCTCCAAATGGCTGTCCACATCCATCTCAATTACGTGGCACTTTTCAATTCTTAGTTTAGACATGTTCGTCGAAGTAATGCAATGCAAAATTCAAGGCCTCCACCAAATATGCATTGCATATTGACCCTTCAACTCTTGCCTTATTTTAAATATTTTTTTTCTTCATATACTCGTTGTAGTTGATTGCATCACTTCATGGACTTCCCCAACCAGCCTCTAGCTATAAACAAGAAAAAAATAATGGAAGAAAGATTTAGATAATAAGGTTACTAAGCAGAAAATATATGATAAACTACATAACTAATCAAGGCACCATCTTTAGCTAATCTCTTAGTCACTCTAAATTGATCTGGCAGGGCATATTGGTAGTTTCTTGATCACATGTCATTACGTATTAAGTTTGACCAAGATTTGCTGTTGAATTGCATAGCTTCCTTCTCTGCTTCTTGGAAAAATAAGGCATTACACGGAATGAAAATTAGAATAGCTACATAATGTATCAAAATATCATTCTAGAGATCATTATAAGCACATCCTTTTGATTTTCATTATTCCTCATGGCAGAAACTACATTTCCAAATATCTATAGTTTATAAGCAATAAACAAAAAGAGTAAATATACTTGATTGATTTAATAGTCAACGGCCAAGTCACCATTAATTACATTGAGTACATGAAAAAAGATGAAATGATAACCTTAAAAAAAAATTACCTGGGATGGATTGTTGGATTGGATTTCGCCGGTCAAAAAACTTCTTGAGCAACTTCTGGCTATAAGCAAAAAAAGATGGAAGATAAAATATAACATAAGGATACACACACATATCAATGGACTGAAAATATTTAATAAACTACATGACTAAACTATCATGAGTATTGCCTTTGACATTATCCGATGGTCTCTTTCACTCATATGACATGGCATATTGGTAACTTATTAACTGCATTTCATTTTGCAAGTTTAATTAGGAGGGTTTGGTTCTTGAATTGAATCACCTCCTTCTTTTGTCTTTTAAAAGGCATGCAAGGCTAGCTGTACACAATGAAAATTTCAATATGCAAAACTACTAAAAGATATTCTATACACACTATATTATTTCCTTAGCCTTACTCACTAACTAATTTTAAATTATTAAAGTTGACCATGGAAGCATCATGGCATCTACGTATTAGGCTATGTGGTCCTATACATGCTTTAATTTTTCTCTCTCTTATAGATGCCCTACCTTTCCTCCTTTTAAAATTATGAAGGCTGAAAGAAGAGAGCAATATTAATGATCTAAAATTTTATATTTTTAAATAAAATATGTCCTTAAATATTAGTTTTCAGCCCTTCATAAATTTAAGTTGTTCTCTTTTCCTACTTTACTTTCTTTTTTATTTTCTTACACACACACATATAATATTAAATCATTAATCACAGCCATCTAAGTATTCTTTTTAGATCAAAGACCAGCGCAATCAGTTATTCACCCATCACCCACATTTCAAGCAATATATTATTTTATTCATCCTATTTTCTTTCATGAACATTATTAAGTTTAGAGAAAAAAAATTAAGAGGGCCAAACGGAAGCCAGGTGCATAGTTTTCTTTCATCTTCTTCTTTTTTTTTTTCCTTTCTCTCCTTTATTTTTCTTTTATTCCTTCAATTGTGCATTATTTTACTTCCCTGCTTTCAGCTATTTAATGAAATACTTATCAAAGCATTTAGAGATTATTGTTTGCGTCAACTTTCATATTTTTTAAAACATCAGCATATATATTAGGAAAGATTGATAAGTATTAGTGTTTTCAGCCTATCTAGGCCCATCATTTTTTTTCAATTCCCTTTTTTTAGTATGATATGATTATTGAGTATACATACATTATAATTGCAAGCCACAATTAAAAATGATTAAATATATATATTTATTTTAACTTTATTGTTTCCCTCCCATGCATGCCAATTGGAGCAAAATATTCATTGGAACAAAGCCATATTAATTGTATTAAGAAGATAAATAATTGAAAGAAAATGATGGCGATACCAAGGATGGATTATTGGATTGGATGATGTCATTCCATGAACTTTTCCCAGCAACCTCTGACTGCAAGTTAAAAAAAAAAGTAGTAACATATTAGATAGTCATGTGGATGGATTGAAGAATACCCACTAGTTAAATATTAAATTTCTACTTTTGTTGGCACTCCAAAGTTTATGCCACCTAAAGGTTGAAAATATTTTCATTAATTATGAATTAGGTTCTTTTGCATAAGGATTGAGCTCTACTCTATCATTTGCCCCAAAAAAATTTTAAAAAATTACATAAATAAATGAAAAAGTGATAAAACATCTTCCATCTATCTCACCAACCTCAAGTGAAGGAAATTGTAAAAATGCATTTGAATGTGAATTGCTCAGATCAACTTGGTGTGTCGAGGGTCCTAGCATCGAGTTCATATTAGCCACACCAACATTTCCTTCAAAATCTGAAATTTTAATAAATCACAAAATTAAATAACATAAACCATACAAATAAGGATGCAATATAAAATAAAATATTTTAAACTAAAAATCTTAGAAGTACAAACAGAATTGAACCAAAATGCTTGACTTTTATATATGCTACCAGGGAGACTCTAGTCTATCTCCACTTCTATTTTTCTCAAATAAATCTATATCACTTAGTTCAATTATTGAAGGAGAAATAAAAAGGGAAAAAAATTTAATTTTTAAATTAAGAATTTATGAAAACACATGGATAAGAAAAGCTTAAAGATTTTGAGAAGTCATAACTACTTATACTACTACTCATATGCACCATGCGTCCAGCTCCACTTGATTCTCACTCCCTCCGTATCTCCTTTCCAAATCATGATATGCTTGGCAAGGTCCTCTGTATTTGAGCCTTTTTTTTTTTTTTTCTAACTACAAGAAGATGAAGTATAAATTTGATATTATGTTATAGAGGTCTGTTTTGTTAATTTGAATTGGATTCATCTCATAGCTGGCAAAAGCTATATAAAATTATCTCTTTAATTTTTTTATACAAGTGAATAATAGCCTTCAGTATGTCAAATTCTTGTCCTTAACAAATTACAAACTAATTAAAAATAGAATTTTTAAATTCATGCAGAAGCTAGATTTTAACTCATGCACATCAACTTCATCGATAGTTGTATCACACAAATTATTTCTGAATTTAGAAGTTAGGATTTTTTTTAGGTTTCCCTGGCCACTTAACTGAATCCTAGGCAAAAGCTCACACTCGGGTGGACAAACAAATCCTTAACAAAGGAGATGATCCTCATTAGATCATATTATCGAGAAAGATCTCTGATAATAAAATATATATTATTTTTTTTATATTTTGGATTACTATCTTGTAGCAACAGGGATAATCCAAACCGATAGTGACGTTGCCTTCGTTCCTTGCCTCTTGAAGATTTATATACTGCAAAACGGAAACTCATATCATCAAGATGAGCAACAGTACTTCTTGACCAACTAGACAGTGAAATACGAGGCTAATTAATTAAGGTATTTTGTGCAAATTGAACACACCTGACTTGGAGAAGGACAATAATACATTTCAAGATGGGATCTCTGCTGTTGAAGTTGGTGACCTTCAACGCTAGGACTTGGCATTGAACGTATGGCTCCCTGCAAAAGTGAAGAGTTGAAGCCTGAAAGAGTCCAAGTACCAATTAGTCTAATTAGCGGAGTCTTGAAATATACCAGAGTTTCCATGGTTGTGCGGTTCAATTGATCAGGATGAAAGCTCAAGAGTACATCACTCTGAATGCTTGGTTGAAAATTACTAGGTGCATCAAATACTGCTCCTCTAGACGTTTCCTCCATAGGTCTCACTGGATAATTTATGCCAACCTGACTTGCCAAAAGCCCATCATTCAATGCAGCGTATCCAAATGCCATCGTCGTCTCATACTGCAAATTCTTATATATAGGGTTGGCATATGATGGAGGAACACAAGCATCTAAACTAGTTCATCAGGCCTCACTCAGAATTTACCTGAGCTTCCACTGCTGTTTCTTCAGATGGCTCGGTTGTAGGAGTAGCTGATGGCGTAGTTTCCTTCAAATGGCTCTTCTGTAGGGCTCACAGCTCGAAAAATCTTACAGATGGCAAATCTTGGCTGAAAGATTGTAGATCAGTTAACTAATTACTAGATGGAATAAACCAGTACTACAGAAATTTTGCTAGCAAAGTAGTAATTACTGCTGTAGGTCCAGTTCGATTAGATCCAGTATCATAAAAAGAAAACAGGAGCTACTGATAAAATTGTTTTTTTTTTTTTTTTGCTCTACCTTGTCCTTCGCTAGTGTGTACTCCTCCATCCTCCATGGAATGCATTTTTTCCGATGCGGTACTTGAGCGTTCTCTTGAGCAAGGAAGCCTTGCGATTCTTTGCATCGAAGGCCTTTCGTGATCGTGAATTCCAGCTTCCACCTCCCGGGGTCTTGCGTATCTTGTTGTTGCCCTTGCGAGGATATATGAGTTCGGTCGCATACCACTTTGCATGCCTTTTGCTGGAGGCACCAACTGCGAAGTCGCCCATCCAGCTAGACTTCCTTGTGATCTATTAGTTTCAAGTCATACGATCGAATAGCCAACCAAAGTAACTTCGACTTGAGTAAAACCATGTGAATTGTATATATCTTGTCTGTATTAAATAAAACTAGTGCATGCAGCTAGCTAATTTGCCCTTTCTTGAGAGAACAGCAGGTCGCCCGATATATAAGTGAATACAAAGTAAGAAGTTATAGAAGAAAAGAAGGAACAACGTGCATGGATCGAACTGTGGGAGAGAAAGCCAACATAATTAATGCCAGCTGAATTCGAGTCTTTGGATTTAAGATCCAAACCACAAGCAGAGGCAGGTATTGTAGTCAACTGGCCGCTTCATTAGAGAGAGAGAGAGAGAGAAGTAGAAGGAGTTGATTTTGGGGTGGAGGTACGTAGTTTTAAGAGGAGGCCGGAGCTGGTGGAGTGAGATTGCTTACCTGCAGCAGGTCTTTCTAAATCGTCACTGGAGTAGATCTGCAACCAAGTTATGGCAGATGGAAGTCTCGTACCTTCCCTGCAGCCATGGCGTTCTATAGTTGTTCGAGGACAGAGAATATGCTCTCCTTTCCGGAGAGAACACATAATCCGCATCCGCCATGCCCTTCCGTCGAGACGATTCAGAGGCCGACTACGTAGGAACTCAGCGATCTGCACTCCGGGCTTCTAACGAGAAACTGGGATGAAGATCCCTTGATATTTATAATAGGCGCGCGGTTCGGCGAATAAGAAGCGTTTTAATTTTTAACGTGCAAAGAACTATTTTAAAAAAAAAAAAATTATATACAGTGCACGTCATGGCTTATTGGACGGCAGCACATATTAATTCATATGCACGCTTTGTGCATAGAAGAAGATGAATAAAGCCAATATTGGTACCCATATTGATTGGGACCCATGCCAAGAGATCCCACTCGTTTTGTCTTCCGGTCAAGGCAAAATCATGTCGGCTTTGATGCTAACTAGCTTCAGGCGGGCCGCGTACCTCTCACGTGGAAAAATTTCAAAGCAAAATAAATGTCTCAGTAACGGACGTACGTGGTGCCGTGGTGGCCGAACGAAACCGATGGATGTTTGTTTTTCTTTCTATGCTTTTTCAGGCGTTAGAAGTACTGTTTATGAGATCTCTGAATTTTTTTAAAGTATTTTTTAATCTTTACCGAAAGATTTTATTGCTAAATATTATAAAATTAGTTTTATAAATTTGAAGACCACAAATTCAATCTAGACGAACAAGAACATTAAATTTATAACATAATAATAATATATATAATATGACTATAATAATATAATAAAATATATTTAAACATTATATAGTAATATTATTATAATATATTATAAATAATATAATTATTATAATTATATGAAAATATTATTATAATTAGAATGTATTATGTAGTGTACAATAAGATATATAATAATATTTTTAAATACTATAATATAGTAATATAATATATTATATATAGCACTATAATTTTATAATATTACTATAATAACATATCATAATATTGTGATATATATTATTAGATAATAATGATCATACTTTGATAATATATATTGTATAATAATAAAAATAACTAAAATAACATATTATATTATAATGTAAACATGATAATAATATTAATTATTATTATAATATATTATTAATGAAGTATTATTATTATTATTATAACATATTGTACAGTGTAAATAAGATAATGTAATAATATAAATACTATAATAGTACAAATATATATTATTATGATATAATGCTATAATTTTATCATATTACTCTAATAATATATATCACAATATCATGATGTTATATTATTAGATAATAATGAATGTAATTTTGCTAATATTACAATATGAGTATTAAATGATAGTAAAATAACATATTAAATGATTATTATATTAGAAATTATTTTTTTTTATTATATATAATGCTATAACATGATATTTTATATATATGTGATTTTATATATATATTATAGAATACTTTATTCTAAAAATACTTTCTCAATTTGTTTACCAAATAGATGTTAAAATTTTATCATACTTAAAAAATGTAATTACTAAATAACAAATAGCGTTTTTCAAAAACTTTACTTTCAAAAGATTTGCTGCTAGAAACTCTAATTTTTAAAAGCTCTACTTCTAACAGATCTGCCAAATACGACCTTAGTCTAATATATATATATATATATATATATATATATATATATATATATATATATATATATATATCTATATATATATATATATATATATAAAGAGTAATGAAATAATTAATTCCTTGTCTGCTTGTGAGTGTGAGATTTGGGATCGGATTATCGTATTTAGCACGTTGGTGCATTGGGAAGAATGTACTAGCAGAAGTCTTCAATGGGTCTTCAGGGTAAGCAAAGAGATCAAGTGATTGACGTGCGACATGCATACACATACATCAAACATAGAATAACATCTCCTTTGTCACACGCGCAGCTATACACCATGTGCCAATTTTGCTGGGCATAGTATGCATGAGCTGCACCGCTCCGGTGCACAAAGACTTTTCCCTGACCAAAGGCTATGGTTCAGCATGGCCCATAGACCAGGCCCAAGGGATATACTGAGCCTGCAGGCTAGGTTATCCTACGTGCTATCCATGCTAACCCATGTGCTGGCCCGCATGCCACTGATTAGCCTACGTGCCGGTCTATCTAATGCACGCTTTGTGCATAGAAGCCGATGAATAAAGTCTTGTATCCATATTGATTGGGACCCATGCCTCAATTTGGGCCAAGAGATCGCACTCGTTTTGTCTTCCAGTCAAGGCAAAATCATGTCGGCTCTGATGCCTCAATTCTTTTTATCTTTACCGAAAGATTTTATTTGCTAAATATTATAAATTAGTTTTATTAAATGAAGACCACAAATTTAATCTAGAAGAACAAGAACATTAAATATTATAATATAATAAAACATATTTAAACATTATAGTAATATTATTATAATATATTATAAAACTATAATTATTATAATTATATGAAAATATTATAATTAGAATGTATTATGCAGTGTACAATAAGATAATATAATAATTTTAAAATACTATATAGTATATAATATTGTTGTCGCCAAATCACCCTCATCGAGCATCCGCGAGCGTTCGGTCGTCTTTTTCGGTGAGCCAAGGATCTTTCGATGAGCTCCTCATGCTTAGGAACCTGCAAAAAGTCCCAAGGACCGAAGATTCCGACGGGGACCCTCCGACACTCAAGTTAGCGCTCTGGGCAACAACCGTGAGCTTGGGGAAGCTCGAATGAGAAAGAGAGAGGCTTAGAAGAATGCTCTCTGTGAGTGTATGAGCGTTTAGGAGTTGTGAGTTGAGTTATTGTGGTTACCTGGTTGGGTGATGAGGACATCCGTTCGGACCAGAGTTCGGGTCAGTCGAACCAGTCCTTGGATGTTCCTGTACCAGCATCCCAGAGTCAGCAGGCCACGTCAGGGAAGACCCACCAGATAATCTACGAAGGTCCAAGAGGTTGCAGAACAAACGGGCTTGAAATTTTCTGTGTCGGAGCTACTGGGCCCAAACTTGGCTGGTCACATGGAAACGGACTGCTGATTCAAAGTCATTGCCTTTGGCATGAGCTGCTGTGGATTTTGGCCATCCGGGCTCGTCTGATAGGAGTTTTGGGCCTGTTTTCGTTTTTAATGGCATAGTTGTAATTTTTCTAAACTTATGATGTTAGGGTTTTATCTCTTTTATTTAGGTTGGTTTTGGGGGCGGAGAGGCAGAGAAGATTGATGAAAATTAGATGCTATTTCTTGAATTCAGATGAATGTTTTTTTTTTCTGATTCAAAACAATTGAATTGAAAATTCAATTGCTCTTCCTTTAAATTCGGATTGTGAGTGATCAAATTCGAAATTTTCCCTTTTCTTGTCAAGATTCGAACCAAACCTGGACGAATTCTTTTCTCGCAGATTAGATCGTTCTTGAGTTGCAGGCGTTTTGAATATCGCCCTGCATCAACTTGGTATCAGAGCCTTGATCCATTCCTTCCATTACCGCCTTGACCTTCCCCCAAACCCAAATATCAACCCTAACCGAAATTTGATCCAATGGAGCAGAAACAATGATCAATCCCTGAGAGACGCCGTGAGAGATGCTATGCAAGACGCCATGCGAGACCAGCACCAGGATGCAACAGATGATGCAAACCATGCAGGCGATGATGGCGCGGCTGGAGGTGCAGAATCGTGCCCAACCCCTTCGAGTGGAGGAGCGTGATGAAATTGATGGAGGTAGGGAGAGGGGTTTCGAAAATCTGGAGGCACCACCAATTCGAAGAGGGCAACAGAGGCCTGATGTTGGACTTCCAAGGTATGTCGATCAACCTCCCTATTTCGAAAATCAGAATCGGTGGGAAGCAGGCTTCAGGGTCGAAATTCCAGAGTTTAAAGGAGGAATTAACCCAGACGAGTATGTTGATTGGACCCTTCAGGTCGATGATGTTTTTCGTCTGAAGGAGGTGCCCTTAGACAAGCAGGTACCGCTTGTCACAATTCGATTCAGAGATAGGGCTGCTGCTTGGTGGCATGCGCAGCACTATCGTAGATATATGGATGGGAGACCTCCATTAGCGTCATGGGCAGCGCTAAAGCAGGAGATGAACAGGGAGTTTTTGCCTCCGAACCATGAGCAGATTTTGTATTCGAAGTTGCATGGTTTGACGCAAGGTAGTCGGAGCGTCGAGGAG
The DNA here is from genome assembly GCA_900491605.1 of Calamus simplicifolius. Taxonomy (NCBI): domain Eukaryota; kingdom Viridiplantae; phylum Streptophyta; class Magnoliopsida; order Arecales; family Arecaceae; genus Calamus; species Calamus simplicifolius. Next base: position 526,870 of record UESW01003832.1, read on the forward strand.
TACACAACTGAATTTTATCGATTGGTTGCACGAAATCGGTTGATTGAGGCTGAACCGAGATTGATAGCCATGTATCTTCATGGCTTGCGGCTGCCAATCCAAGATGCACTGGCTGTGCATCGAATTGATAGCGTAGGAGATGCGCATATGAGGGCTCAGGCAGTGGAAAAGAGCTTGATGAGAAACAGGGGGTTTCAGAGCAGAGGGGGTTTTACTACGGGCCAGAGTTCAGGGCAGAATTCAGGGGGCAAATTTATGCCTCCAGTAGCGAGGCCGCAGGCATCAGTACCTCCAAGACCAACAGGGTCGAATGGAACCTCAGGTTCTCAGGCGAGAGTGGGCAGCAACAGGGCTAACATTCGGTGCCATCGGTGTCAGAATTTGGGGCACTATGCCAATGAATGCCCCAAGGCGCGAGCTCAGTTGTATATGGAGGATTATATGGAGGACGAAAATGGAGGAGAGTTCCCTGAGGATGAGGAATTTAATGATGAGCTGTGTGTTATTGATCCGGACCATATTCAAGGGGAGAGCTTGGTGATACGAAGAATGTGTCTGGCGCCGAGATCAGATGAAGATTGGCGTCGGCATGACATCTTCACAACGAAATGTTTTGTGGCTGGCAAAACATGTCGTGTTATCATAGACTCCGGCAGTTGGGAGAATGTGATAGCAGAGGAGGCTGTGAAGAAGCTGGGGTTGCAGACAGACCCTCACCCACATCCATATAAGCTCGGTTGGGTGAACCGAAATGCAGACATTCAGGTCAGCCGAAGGTGTAAGTTGTCACTGTGTTTTGGTCCTCATTTCGAGACAACTATTGAGGCGGATGTTGTTCCAATGGATGCTACTCACATCATACTGGGGCGTCCGTGGCAGTTTGATAACAGGGCAGTATACAACGGGTACACCCACAGTTATATGCTGCGTCCAGATGGGAGGAAAGTTATTTTGAAGCCGCTTCAGGAAGTGAGTGGACAGAATACAGTAATTTGTTTACCAAGCACAGAATTCGATGCGAGTTTGGATGGAGAGGATGTTTGTTTTGCTTTGGTGAGCAAGTCAGGAGACTTCGGCGTGGAAGAGGAGCAAAGGCCAAATATGATTCCTGAGGAGTTGGTGTCTATCTTGGAGGAATTCCGAGATGTTGTATCAAAGGAGCTACCGGCTGGATTACCACCTCTCCGAGATATTCAGCACGGCATTGACCTTATTCCGGGCTCAGTGTTGCCGAATAAGGCTCATTATCGGATGACACCGCAACAGCATGAGGAATTGAGGAGGCAGGTCCAAGAACTTTTGGACAAGGGGTTCGTACGGGAGAGCATTAGCCCGTGCGCGGTGCCAGCCCTTTTGGTACCGAAGAAGGATGGTACGTGGCGCATGTGTGTCGACAGCCGCGCGGTTAACAAAATTACTGTGAAGTACAGGTTCCCGATACCGAGGTTGGACGACATGCTTGATCAGTTGAGTGGTGCTAAGGTCTTCACGAAGATTGATTTGAAGAGTGGGTACCATCAGATAAGGATGAAGCCTGGAGACGAATGGAAGACAGCCTTCAAGACTAAGGAAGGGCTGTATGAATGGTTGGTAATGCCATTCGGGTTGTCAAACGCGCCGAGCACGTTCATGCGCGTAATGAACCAGGTTTTACGTCCATTTCTTAGCTCATTTGTGGTTGTCTACTTTGATGATATTTTGATATACAGCAGGACAGCCGAAGAGCATGTGGGCCATGTGGCACAGGTTTTGTCAGTGTTACGTGAGAACCAGTTAGTTGCTAACCCAGAGAAGTGCATTTGGATGGTTGGGAGACTAATTTTTCTGGGGTACGTTGTGACTGGAGAGGGGATTCTCCCAGATAGGAATAAGGTGCATGCAATTGTGGAATGGCCAGTACCTTCAACCTTGACAGAATTGAGATCCTTTTTGGGTCTTGCAGGGTTTTATCGCAGGTTTGTCAAGGGGTATAGTGAGCTGGCTGCACCTTTAACGGAATTGTTGAAGGGAGCCAGATTCGGGTGGAATGATGCCGCACAGGAGGCATTTGATGGGCTGAAAGTCAGATTGACCGAAGCTCCTTTATTGGTTCTTCCTGATTTTGATAGAGTTTTTGAGGTGGATTGTGATGCTTCGAAGACTGGAATTGGGGCAGTGCTTAACCAGGAAGGAAGACCAGTCGCATACTTCAGTGAGAAGCTGGGAGGAGCTAAACTGGCTTATTCGGTTTATGATCTGGAATTGTACGCCATTGTGAGATCCTTGCAGCATTGGCGCCACTACTTGATTCAGCGGGAGTTTGTACTGTATTCAGACCATCAGGCGCTGAAGTTTTTACAGGGTCAGCATAAACTGAGTTCAAGGCATGCGAAGTGGGTGAGTGCCTTGCAGGAATACACTTTCAGCATCAAGCACAAGTCTGGTACGTTGAATAGAGTGGCTGATGCTTTGAGTAGGCGGAGCTTGTTGATTGGCGCTATGCATGTACACTCTCGGCTTTGAGAGTGTAAGGGAGGACATTCGTGTGGATGAGCACTTCAAGGAGATTTTGGCCAAAATTGAGGCGGGGGAGCGAACTGATTTCGTTCTCCATGATGGATATTTGTTTCGAGGTAACTGCTTATGTGTTCCTGATACGTCTCTTCGTGTGTTGATCATCCAGGAACTGCATAACCAGGGTCACTTCGGAAGGGATAAAACAGCCTGGTTGATTCGGCAGCGGTTTTATTGGCCTGGTCTTGACCGAGATGTCAAGGCTTTTGTGAAGAGGTGCAGGTTGTGTCAAGAGTCGAAGGGGACAGACACGAACCAAGGTATGTACACGCCTTTACCTATCCCAGAGGCACCATGGCGAGATGTTTCTATGGACTTTGTTGTAGGATTGCCGCGGACAGCAAGGGGACTGGATTCGATTATGGTGATTGTGGATCGGTTCAGTAAGGTGGCGTGTTTCTTGCCATGCAAAACCACTTTTGATGCGTCAAAGGTTGCTGACTTATATTTTGCTTCAGTGGTTCGGCATTTTGGTATACCGGCATCCATAGTGTCAGACAGGGACAGCAAGTTTATGGGACACTTCTGGCGAGAGCTGTGGAAGAAGTTGGGCACAAAGTTGAAATTCAGCAGTCCCTTATCATCCTCAGACGGATGGACAGACTGAAGTTGTCAACCGTAGCTTGGGTAATCTGTTGCGGGCAAATGTGCATGAATTCAGGAGCTGGGATTTGTGTTTGCCGAAGATTGAGTTTGAGTTCAACTCTTCAGTGAACCGTTCTACAGGGTTTGCTCCGTTTCAGATACTGTTTGGGTTCTTGCCAAGAGGTCCTTTGGATGTTCTGCCAGTTGAGTCGCCAGAGAAGGTGAGTCAGAAGGTCGAAGATAGAGTGTCTGACTTGCAGGAGATACATGCGACTGTTAGAGCCAAATTGGAGCAGACTTACGCCAAATACAAGGCGAAAGCTGATCAGCAGCGTCGGCAACAGTCCTTTGAAGTGGGCGATTTGGTATGGGTTTACTTACCGAGGGAGCGGTATCCACAGGGAGCTTTACGAAGCTCAAGCCGAAGAAGATAGGTCCATGCCAGGTATTGGAGAAATTTGGTGACAATGCCTATCGGGTTGAGTTACCAGATGATGTCTTCATTTCGGATGTGTTCAACATTCGGCATCTGACCCCTTATGCAGGAGAGAATTCGAGCTTGAGGTCAAGCTTTTCAGAGGAAGGGGAGAGTGATGAGGACATCAGTTCAGACCAGAGTTCGGGTCAGTCGAACCAGTCCTTGGATGTTCCTGTACCAGCAACCCAGAGTCAGCAGGCCACGTCAGGGAAGACCCACACCAGATAATCTACGAAGGTCCAAGAGGTTGCAGAACAAACGGGCTTGAAATTTTTTTGTGTCGGACTGGGCCCAAACTTGGCTGGTCACATGGAAACGGACTGCTGATTCAAAGTCATTGCTTTGGCAATGAGCTGCTGTGGATTTTGGCCATCCGGGCTCGTCTGATAGGAGTTTTGGGCCTGTTTTCGTTTTTAATGGCATAGTTGTAATTTTAACTGAACTTATGATGTTAGGGTTTTATCTCTTTTATTTAGGCTTGGTTTTGGGGGGGCGGAGAGGCAGAGAAAAAAAGATGGATGATGAAAATTAGATGCTATTTTCTTGAATTCAGATCAATGTTTTTTTTTTTTCTGATTCAAAACAATTGAATTGAAAATTCAATTGATCTTCCTTTAAACTTTCGGATTGTGAGTGATCAAATTCGAAATTTTCTCCTTTTCTTGTCAAGATTCGAACCAAACCTGAACGAATTCTTTTCTCGCAGATTAGATCGTTCTTGAGTTGCAGACGTTTTGAATATCGCCCTGCATCATTGGGGGTCCCTTTTACCCATTTTATTGGTCCTTAGAGCCTGTCAGTCTTGGGGCATGATCACTTGTCAGAGCATTGATGATGGGGGCAGTACAGTGGGGCTGGCCTCCATGTGATTTCTTAGAGCTGCAGGTTGTGTTCCGTCAAACATGGATGACTGCATGGTTGGCAGGTACTGCTTGATTAGGACAACTGTTGCAGGCTATTGTAAGGCATGGGTGGCCGTTATGGTGCTTGCCAGATGCATCCTCATGCCACCCTTCTGTTGTTCCATGCAGACAGTAGTGGAGCAGGGCACGTGGGCCTTACCATGTGGCCGCTGGGGCACTGCTGGAGTGGCCGAGCCGGATCCTACTCGGGAGATTGCAAGAAGGGTGACCACCACCATTAGATAGGCGTTACTTTCGGATGCATGTAGGTTTTGGGTTGACACACGTAACTCCAGGAAGGGTGACTCCATGCACGTGACTCCATATCCTTGAATTGCTGAATGAGGAAGGAGAGGAGTGGTCGCCACCCCATGCATACGACTCCACGTCTTTGGGTTGTTGCATGTCCTATGCAAGCTATTGGGGATGGAGCCTGTGCTGTCCGGAGCTGAATCAAGAGGTGGTTGGGACGAAGAGAGAGACAAATCCAAGAGCAGGACCCGACAGGCTGAAGCCGACACCGACGCCAAGGCCGAGTAGGAGTAGAGGCCAACATGAGAGGCCGAGGCAGAGGCCGACTTCGGAGGTTGAGTAGAAAAGGCCGACTCCGGAGGCCGAGGCCAACCTCGAAGGCCGAGGCCGAGTCCAAAACAGGGGACGGGGATAGAGCCGAGTCCCGTCCCCTATTAACCGTTTAGAAGCTTATGTGGTTAATGATAATTTATTAATTTTTTAGAATAAGATGGAGACCAATTGAGAACAACCAAATGATGATATTGATACATCTAACACATTAAATGACTCCATTAGAGATTCTTCTGAAATGGTTTGATTTAAACCTCTTAAGAGTTAAAGAGAATAGATTCAAATGTATTTTACTATATATATTTTATTTTTTTAATTTTTTAATTTTTAATATATATATATATATTTAAAATTTAAATATATTATATTAAAGCTAACGAGGATGGGGATGGGGCGGAGAATATTGTCCCCGGGCCGTTTACCCATTTAGTCGTTAATAAGAAATCTTCGTTATCCGTTAAGCCGTTTAGACCGAAGATTCCTCGATCCGTTAAAACGGGTACCAGCCGAGTAAATGGCCCAATAAAAAAAATTGTCATCCCTACAGCCAGCGGCCCCATATTGTCTCAAGATGCCATGGAACTTCTTCCAACCGGTGGCCTCCGGCATCCTTACCGACCGCTTCGAATATCATTTATAGATATAAAATTTTTTAAATCAAGTATATAATAATATATAAATTTTTAATAAATTTAATTTAGAGGTATTTTAAAATTTTGATCTTATATGACTGATAATCTGTTTGCCATACCAAACATAGTAATCAATATTACTGTTGCATTACCTGAGTATACCAAACACAGTAATCAACATTATAGATAATCTATCAAACGATAATCTATCTTGTAGATAATCCACATTACCATTTAGGATTGCTGGTGATACATCAAATGCAACCTAAAGATATTGTTGAAGAAAAGGATAAGAGATGAATAATGACACTCGCCTTATATATATATATATATATATATATATATATATACATCTATCCAGATCGGCTGAATTTATTCCACATGACACTATATTATTCTGCATGCTATCAAATAGTTGTGAAATATAGATTAGTTTAATATGATTTGATAATGTGTGTTTACTGTTAGATTTGTGTAAAATATAATTTTCAAAAATAGTGACCTGATTATTAGTTTTGAAGATTGTTCTTTGATATAATTTTAGAGTTTCTAGTAATTTGATGTGTTTGCCTGTAAATGTATGAATTTTATTATGATCTAATATTTAAATCATGATAAGCAATTTTACCAATATCAACATACGATCAATTTTGTTATCACTAGTTTACCACATAAATTGAATAATTAATTATTCAATTTAATATCATGATGAAATTACAATTGATGAGGTAAAATTTGTTAAATATCTTAAAATAGTTCAAGACAATGCTATGGATAATGAGATTGTGAGAAGATATTAAGATAAGAACTTGCAAGGAGAAACCGTTTTAGATGCCTGTTATATCGTAAAGAGGATATTCTTTAAGGATAATCCTAACACACCTTTTGAGCTTTGAAAAGGTAGAATACTTAGGCTAAATTATCTTAAAGTATGTGGATACCTATCTAAAATAGATATACCTAAACCTAAGATAGGACTTAAAACAATATATACTATTTTTATAGGTTATTCCTTAGACAGCAGTATCAATAAATTTCTTATGATAAATTATGAAATAAGTGACATATCAAAAATACTCTTATTGAATCAGGAGATACCACTTATTTTGAAAATGTATTCCTTTTTAAGAACCAAGTTTCAAATCGTCTCATCTAGTTCTCTCTTGATTCCTGATTCTTTTGAATCTGGATCCTCTAATGATTCAAGGAAAAGAAAAGAATCTAACTTTGAAAGTAGACCTTCTGAACTTATAAAAAGTTTCGGAATAAGGAAAGCAAAAGACCTTGATGAAGATTTTTTTACTTTTCTAGTTGAGGATAAACCTTTCTCTTTTTCAAAGGCGATGTTTTTACCTAATACCTCTTTTTGAAAAGAAGTCCTTTTTTAATATAATTTAATCTTACAAAATTAAACTTGAATCTTATTTGATTAATCCCGTGGTCACAAACCTTAGAATGTAAATGGGTATTTAAGAAAAAACTTTGACTTGATAGTTCAATAGAAAAGAAAGGGTTAGATTTCTTTGATACCTATTCTTCTATAGCTAGAATAATAACCCTTAGATCTCTTCGGGCCATTGCTTTTATCCGTAGGTTGATAGTTCATAAAATAGATGTGAAGACTACATTCCTTAATAGAGATCTCAAGAAGAAGATCTATATAAAACAGTGAGAAGGTTTTATTATAAAAGGACAGAAAACAAAGTTTGTAAACTTATTAAGTCCCTATATAGCCTTAAATAGGTATAAAAATAATGGCATGAGAAATTTGATGAGATCATTCTATCCTTTTTATTCCAAATTGATAATTATGACAAATGTATCTATTCTAAGATCATTGATGATAATTGTATAATCCTTTACTTGATGATATCCTAATCTTTAAAGCATCTCTCGAAATTATTTCAAAAATTAAATCTTTCTTTCATCTAAATTTGATATGAAAGATTTAGATGAAGCAAATATGATCCTAGGATTGAAGCTTATCAAATCCCATAAAGGAATAGCTTGCTCTCTTTCTCACTATATAAAAAAAATGATCAAAAATATTAATTATTCTTCTGCGTCATGCGTCCTCTCACTCTCTCCCCCGGTCCCCTCCACATAGACGTTAGGGAGAAGCTGCTGAAGGGCAATCAATCATAAACCAACGTCATGTTGACTTGGCCGTCGGTCTTGACGCGGTGTGGAACCCTACCAAATTTTCTGGGCCTTCGAATTCCTCCTCTCTCTTGACTCTAATGAATGCCAACCTCATTTGGTCCCTCTAATTAATCGTCCAGTTTCCACGTTCCTTCGTTCTCTGGATTCATGTCATTGTTGCTGCAACAACGACGAAGAGACCATTAATTATATTTCATATCCAATCAAAACTTGGACATATTAAAATGCGTAAGTTCGTGGTTTTATGAAGAGTTAAGTGCGTTTGAAGTTAAAAGTCGGATTTCATGATTTTTTTTTTTTTTTAAGCAAAGAAAGACGAGACACGGTTCTTGACACGATACGAGCCAGTTTGACCTCTGTTGTTCCAAGTTTAAGTTCAGTAAAATTATTCGTTGCTTAATGGAAATATTAGAAAGACGCCAAAACCTGGGGACTATTTAGTATGGCGGATAGACCGGGGGAGGGTCGACACCATTCCCAAGCTTGCGGATTTGTTGAGGGAGGTCCTAACTACCAGGGTCACTGAAGGCTGAGGGGCCAACTACTATTCTTCTTGACGCCAACGTCGGCAAAGTAGATAGCAGGTAGAAGGTGTACAAAGACTTTTCCCCGGCCTAACCTGCTATGAGAGCTAGCCCACATGTTGATAATTGAAAAAGTCTTTATGCATGACCTTCAGTGCATAAAGGCATGCATCGGCCTTCGTGCAAGTGGCATGTGGGCACACATGCCACGGCCCATTGTTATAGATCAAACCATCATAGCCTAGGAGGAATACTGAGTCCACATGCCCGGCACAGCCCATAGGCCTAGCCTAGGAGGCGTACCAAGCCATAGGCCGGGTTAACCTGTGCCAACCATGTCAACAAGTGCCAACCCATGTGCCACTGACTAATCTATGTGCTAATCCTTCTAAATTTTTAAAATAGTATTTAAATATAATAAATATTATATATACCTTTACTCGTAAGTAGGTAAGTGGCTTACTCAGTCGCATCATCTTGTTGCTATATTGCTTGATCCTTTTCTTCACCTTCTAACCATTCGGATAAAAATCTTTGATTTTTATTTTTACCTTTTGTTTAACATGGCCTAAGCTCTAAGTTATTAAGCTTGATGAGCCAACCTACTAGGCAAATTAATTTTAGAAAATTAAATAAAATAAATTAAAAGTACTTAATTTCTTTTCAATGGCTTGCTAGTGGCACAATCCATTATAGTCATTCCTTTCACCTAGCCTCTTTAATACAATGGATTGCATCATCTTCCATACTCTAATCACTGTTATTCAAAGAGGATTATTTATCATCTTCTAACCTTATATTCTATCTTCTGCACCGTACAGGTCCTTATAATAGATCAACTTCTCCATAGTATTAGACCTTAATTAGCTCTTTCTATCATTGAGTATCCATCTTTTTGTGCTAAAAAGCAAATTTCAATGGTACTATAATACTAAAAGGGTTAATAAATCATAGGCTATGATGGCAAGCACTAGATAATTATTCTAATATGCTCGCTATCATACCAAAATATCAAAATTATATATTTCTTCTTGAGTTAAGAAATTTATAAAATCATTATTCAACTAAAAAGTTGATTCAATAAATGATGAAATAGTAGTTCTTGATTTTTCTAGCATATTTCATAATTGAACTCGACTGCTATCACTACTATTAGCACTACCTAGGACCAGTTCTAAAGTAGAGGATCTTTTATCATTATTATATTTTTTATCATATATTATAAGTATTTTATTTAATAAATTACTAATTTTATCTTTAAATCAAATTCTATTTATTTCATACATAATATTATTATAAATTGCTTCTAATATTGTATAAAAACCATCTAATTTAATTCTAAAATCCACAAGTAAAGTTGAATAATGAAAATATAAAATTTCATCCTAATATTTATTAAATCTTATTTCCAATGGTAAAAATATATCTTCAAAACCTTCAACACCCTTGTATTAAAAAAAATAATTAGTAATATTATAGATTTATTACAAAATTAAGAGAGAGGTGGGATAATAATAAGTATCAAATAAAATATTAGTAGCTTTATAAAAATATTCCAATAATTGCATAATAATATTAGAAATATTCTAATGAAAATCTACGATAGGTCCACCAAGGATGTGAATATTATAAAAATATTAATAATATTTTATATTCAAAACATGTTGTAATATTAAATATAGAATTCTATCTATATTTTATATTTAATAAAAAATATTTATATTTTAGTCCATGGATAATGCATAAACCTTTAAATTCTTATTTTCTAGCTCCTAAAGTTATAGATATTTAATGTCATCTTTAACTTTACTTACCTATAATTCAATAATTTTTAAACCACCTTGTATAATTAAATTTATAATGTAAGATGCACGTCTAATATGGAAAAAAATCATCTAAGATAGGATGCAATTGGGTTTGACTAACTCAGTAATAATATTATTATTAGAAGTATTATCTAAACTGATTAAAAATTTTATATATATGGTACTCATATACCTTTTTGTTGACCCAAATATACTTGTATATTTCTTTGAGTACTAATGATTTTAATTAAGTATTTCAGAGATTTAAATATTTAATCAATCAAAATCATAAGAAAAATCGAGCTTGATCTTGAGTCTCGCTTTAAGTGTCAATTTCAGCACTTAGAGTCGACTCCTACAGTCAAGGAGCCGACTCTGGCACGTTTCAGCATGCATTGAAACTTTTGGCATGGACTCAAGTCGACTCCTGTAGAGTCTTGAGTCAACTCGGTTAGAGAGACAGAGAGATATGCATTTTTGCGTCAAACTTGAGTCGACTCTTGTAGAGTCTTGAGTCTACTCGGTTAGAAAGACAGAGACTACATTTTTGCTCGAGTTGACTCCTGCAGGGTCTCGAGTTGACTCAGTCAGTTACACAGAGAGTATATTTTTCGGGGTTCAACTCGAGTCGACTTTTGCTCAAGTTCGAGCCGACTCTCGCACGAACTCGAGCCGACCCCCAGAACAGCAAGAGTCGACTCCTCTACGGGCAGAAAATCATTTGATCAACCCACACTTGAGCTGACTCCCGCACCTGTTCGAGTCGACTCGAAGTCTCACAGGAGCTGACTCTAAAACTTTAAGAGACGGCTCCAGAACCTAACATTTCTTCAACGAACTTTAACGGCTCTTTCTTCATCCATGCAAAACACTCTTTTAATTGCTAATAACAACTAGTTTGCTTTTAAAAGTAGATTTAAAAGATGTTTATAAGTATGAGCCCTGGGTTGATTCAAAAGAAAGAAGAGAGAAAAAGTGAAAATAACAAGAGAAAAAAAAATTAAATTTCAAAAGCCTTAGAGTGAAGACAGAGGTTAAGGAAAATCCCAAGAATCTGAAGCTAATCTTGAGGGATTTCCTTTAAATCAAAGGGAGAAGAAGATAGTCCTAGTTCTTCCAAAGCTTCAACGTCAAAGAACCTTCCAAAGTTTTAAGCACATCTTGAGAAAGATCAAATAGCAGAAAAGAAGAAAAGCCAACTTCAAAAATCTTCTAATCATGCTCCTTCTATTTCTATTTGATTACATAATTTTATTTTCTCATTTTGAAGCTTTATTTCTGCTGTAATCAAACTCTTATTACTTTTGTTAGTTGATTCAATTAGGGGATTGAATCAAGGGGCAGTTTGGTCTTGTGCAAGCTAAGAGGCTTATGAGAGGTTTTGTGATGGTGATCCTATAAAATCAGCTAGGTTCGTTGTGATCTTGAGGTAAAACAATAAGTTTGAGTTGAGCTTATAAAACAACTATGTTGTAATCAAAAGATTATAGTGAGGCCCAAGAGATCCTTAGGAGTGGACGTAGGTGTAGTTGACACCGAACCACTATAAAATTCTTGTATTTGTCATGCTTAACTTCTTTATCTTTTCTATTTTCTATACTCTGCTTGAATTTTATCTCACTGTACTTATACTTCTCCATTCACTGTACATTAGCATGTCTTGCTTAAATTACTTTAAATTTTTATCTCTTCTCTATTTGCTATACTCTGCTTGAATTTTATCTCACTGTACTTACACTTCTCCATTCACTACACATTAGCATTTCTTGCTTAAATTACTTTAAATTTTTAAAGAATCCAATTCACCCTCTCTTTTGGGTTACCATCTGGGCCAACACTTTTGCATGATATGAATAAAGATGTTAGTGGCATTGTGCAGATGTTTAATTAATTTAAAACTAAGAATTTTTTTTGAATTACCTAATTACAATCAATAATATGCAGTAATACAAATATAACATAACTCAATAATATTGGTCTAAATATTGGACATAAGTGCTATTTTACTATCAAAATTTTAAAAATATGAAATCATATTTCTTTATAATCAAAATATTTTTTAAAATAATAAGATTTAGCAGTATTTCAAGAACTTTTTTTAAATGTAGAATTCACAATATTTTTATATATATTTCAAAATATGAATTTTCAGCAAAAGTAAAAGGCATTTCATTACTCATAATTAATTTTGATAACTCTTGCCTATTTAATTCTTAAAAATAAAAAAATTACAAACTCACCTTCTTATCCAAGTTTAATTTGGGATTAGGTGGAGTCATAAGTGTATGGAGAAACAATCCCTGAGGCATGCATATTTTAAAATTTTGATAACAATTATCAATGCAGAATTTTAAAGATTACATACTAATCTATCTAACATGCATCAAGATCATATCTTTGCCTTGTATATAGGATCGATTGATCCAAAATATGCATATAAATAAAAATATCAAGATCATATCTTGATCTTCAAGGTAAGAAGTCATACTTCTTATCTTGAAGCATGCCTTAAGATCTAGGGATCATATCACTTACCTTAAAGGCAATTGGTAAATCCTTTTATGCTCTGCAGCCGTTCAATCGTCTGGCCTCTAGTATCGTCCACGCGAAGCCCGAATGATCGGATTTCTGGGAGTGCTAGCTCGTGGAAAAACAGCTTTGCTGATATTGAATCCTCCCACTTGAATCTTCCTCTAAGATCCACCACGCTTCCGCTAACACCAGAATCATCAGGATTTTTTTTATTCTAACCTTTTTAGAATTACAATCCACGACATATCGTGTATTGTTGTTCTATGTCATCCGGTGAGGGAATGCCCTCTATTTATAGTCTCAATTTAGCCTTAACATTGAATTATGACATTAAGAATTCCGTCGTTTGCTAAAAGCGAAGAGACGCCGAAGGCAGGGCGCTTGGTTAATTCCGACGCTCGGCGAAAACCAAAGAGACGCGGTGTTTGGTTTAATTCCGACGTTCGATGAAAAGCAAAGAGACGTGGCTAAATCTGACGTTCGGTGAAAACCAAAGAGTCGTGGCTAAATCCGACGTTCGGTAAAAATTAATGTCATGCATTAAATTCTATATGAGAATTTAATCTCTCATGAGATGAGATTTTAGCCGTCTCATCATATGAGATCCTTATGCCAGAGGTTTGGGTTCAGGTGATGGTTTAATCTGATCTGAATTTATTTGACTAAACCCACATAGATCATGGTCCAAGCCCAAATCAAATTTGGCTAGTTCTGAATCTATTTAAATCCAAATCAAGTCTAATTTCAAATCAATATTTGAAATTGACTAGTCCTTCTAATGGACTTAAACCAAATTGAATCTTATTCACTTGTACTTAACCCAATTGAGATAATTCAATCAATCAAATTGATTAATTAAATCATATATGATTCTCAATCGTTGATCAGCAAACAGATCATCCTAAAAAACTTCTATGCATGTGACTCTCTATGTTCGAACCTAAGCCGGTAGCATAGAAATAACTTTCTATACTAATCGATGTGCCCATCTAGCAATGGAACCCGATGTCCGGATAGGTCGAAGAGTTGCTGAGCAAACTCCAAGAACCCTAAGAAACAATTACCGTATAATTCATCCTCTTGACCACAAATGCTAAGGATGGCTTAAGAGCCTGTCAACTCTAAATAGCAAATCCATAAAGTGATTTCAACTTTAGTGATCATGTGACTTTTACATGAAGTGCCTTGGGCAAGGTCTTGCTAAATTGAAACACAAGCATTTCTTCTTTTAACGGGATAGGTCAAATTCCATCTTGATCCACAACTGACTACCACAAGTACTTGACTGCACCCAGTAACCTTTCGTAGCTAGATTAGAAATCCAGGTGGTCCGGCACCTAAGTACAATGAGTTGCTTGTAAGCCACTGGTTGTGATCTTCAGGTCTGAAGGATACTTATACCTATATCTTCTCGGATTAACTCTTGACAGTAGAGTATCCGGAAATGAGTCACGTTCGGTGAAATGTACTCCTACACTTTCACCTGTATGTCATACTAGTGTCTCTACACTCCTTGGTTAAGAGGGACAACCAACAAATTTGATATATAACGTCCTATAATTGATAGTACTATGGCCCTGTCATAGTATATCATTTGGTTGCGAACTCTTCTAAGGACCTTCAAAGATAAATCCTCCTTTATCGTGAAGGAAGATCCTGAGGGCTTCATTACTATTAGGAGTTTTAAGAAGATGTTCTTGTAATGAATAAACTGTCAAATAACTTTTATTAATATATCAATTATATACAATTTACATTAGCACAATCATCAAATGATTGGCTTTAGGATACAATTCCCAATAAACTCCCACTTAGCCTAAAGCCACTCATTACAGTATCTAATACTCATCTTCAACTTATAGTTGTCAAACTCCTTGATGCTGAGTGCTTTAGTAAATGGGTCACCTAGGTTTTCCTTTCCATCAATCTTCTGAAGATTTATGTCACCTCGGTCTATAATCTCTCGTATAAGATGAAACTGGCGCAGTATGTGCTTGGTGCGCTGATGTGCTCTTGGTTCCTTTGCTTGAGCTATGGCACCAGTGCTGTCACAGTACAACAGGACTGGTCTATCAATGGAAGATGCCACTCCAAGCTCAGAGAGGAACTTTTGCAGCCACACAGCTTCTTTAGCAGCATCTGATGCAGCGATGTACTCTGCCTCGCACACCGAATCTACCACTGTATGTTGCTTGGAACTTTTTCAGCAAACAGCTCTACCATTCAGGATAAACACGAAACCCGATACACTTTTGCTATCATCATGATCTGATTGGAAACTGGAATCAGTATATCCAACAAGTTTCAAATCGGACTCTTCATAGACTAACCACTGGTCCTTAGTATTTCTCAAATACTTAAGGATTGTCTTAACAACTTGCCAGTGCTTTTCTCCTGGATTAGATTGGTATCTACTCACTACTCCTAGTGAGTATGCCACATCTGGTCTTGTACATGTTATGGTGTACATAATCGATCCCACTGCCGAAGCATATGGAATTCGACTCATACGTTCTCTTTCATTAGGAGTTGTCGGACAAACTTCTTAGAAAGATGAATTCCATGGCCTATCGGAAGATAGCCTTTCTTGGAATTCTCCATGCTAACCTCTTTAGCACTGTGTCAATGTACGTAGATTGGGATAAACCAAGCATCCTCTTAGATCTATCTCTATAGATCTTCATCCCTAGGATGTATGATGCTTCTCCCAGATCTTTCATGGAGAATTGTGATGATAACCATATCTTTATTCCTTGTAATGCAGGGATATCATTCCCGATTAAGAGAATATCATCTACATATAATACAAGAAATACAATAACGGAATCGTTAGCCCATTTATAAATGCAAGGTTCTTCTTTATTTTTAATAAAGCCATAAGATTTGATCACTTTATCAAATCGTATGTTCTAACTCCTAGATGCTTGCTTAAGTCCATAAATAGACTTCTGTAGCCTGCACACTTTAGACTCGTCTTCAGATATAAAACCTTCAGGCTGTATCATATACACCTGTTCTTCTAAATCACCATTTAGAAAAGCGGTTTTAACATCCATCTGCCAAATCTCATAATCGAAGTGTGCTGCTATAGCTAGCATAATCCGAATGGATTTCAGCATTGCCACAGGAGAAAACGTTTCTTCATAGTCAATACCATAACATTGACGATGCCCCTTGGCAACCAAACGTGCTTTATAGGTCTCTACCTTTCCGTCTGCGTCTCTTTTCCTCTTGAAAACCCACTTACACCCTATGGTTTTTATCCCTTCAGGTGGGTCAACTAATGTCCATACATTATTGTCCTTCATGGAATCAAGTTCGGATTTCATGGCATCAAGCCATTTATTAGAGTCAGTCCTTTGCATAGCATCCATATAGGTGATCGGATCCTCGTTGTTCTCATCGAGTTCAATAGGATCATCGTTCTGGACCAAGAAACCTAAGTATCTATCCGGTTGATGTGGTACTCTACCAGATCGCCTTAATGGTGCATCTAAAATGGGTTTGGAGTTTGATCTAATCAACTCAGATTCTAGAGGTTTACTGGTTTGTGTTGTTCCTTCTACTTGATGAACTTCCTCAAGTTCAATATCAGAGCTATTTGTTCCTTCACTAAGGAACTCCTTTTTAAGAAAAACTGCTCTATTACTAATGAACAACTTTTGTTCTTCAGTATTGTAGAAGTAATATCTTTTGGTTTCTTTCGGATAGCCGATGAAAAAATATTTGTCATATTTGGGTTCAAGTTTATCTGATTTTGCACGTTTCACATAAGCCGGACACCCCCAGACTCTCAGATAGGTGATAACCGGTTTATGTCCATACCACATCTCATGTGGAGTTTTAGAAACAGACTTACTTGGAACCTTATTAAGAATATGACAAGCTGATTCTAATGCGTATCCCCAAAATGATATTCGCAAACTCGCAAAACCCATCATGGACCGAACCATGTCTAACAGAGTTCGATTCCTTCTTTCCGACACACCATTATACTGCGGTGTTCCAGGAGGAGTCCATTGGGAGAGAATCCCATTCTCTCTTAAATATGTCACAAAATCATTAGAAAGGTATTCGCCTCCTCGATCTGATCAAAGGATCTTAATACATTTTCCTATTTATTTTTCTACTTCTTTATGATATAGTTTGAACATTTCAAACGACTCAGATTTATGTCTCATAAGATAGACATAACCGAACCTAGAAAGGTCGTATGTAAAAGTGATGAAGTAGTAATATCCACCTTTGGCACAAGTGCTCATTGATCCACATACATCAGTATGTACTAGACCCAATAGCTCTTTGGCTCTTTCATTTTTTCCAGTAAAAGATGACTTGATCATTTTACCAAGAAGACATGATTCATAGGTAGTTAATGATTCACAATCGTCAACTCGAATGATGCCCACCTGAGTTAACCTGTTTAATCTGTTCTTATTGATATGACCCAGCCGATGGTGCCAAAGATAAACATCTGTGACATCAGTTGTCCTAGGGCACTTACTTGATTGGTACACTACATTCACAGGCTGTGATAATATATAAATACCATTAGATAAATGCCCAGTCATTACAGTGACTCCATTCATAAAGATATTCAAAGTAATATTCTTTATTAAAATTTCATAATTACTTTTGGCCAGAAGGCCTACAAAAATTATGTTCAACAAGAACATTGGGCAAAAATGATAATTATTTAGTATAATGACATTTCTATTGAAAACTATTTCAAGAATTCCTAATGCCAGTATTGGAACTAATCTTCCATCGCCGACATTAAGGAATCTTTCATTGTCCTCAAATCTTCTAGTGACCTGTAGTCCCTGCAATGAATTGCAAATGTTAAAAGGACTCCCGATATCCAATACCCAGGTCTGATTATCATATACAGAAAAATTACAAGGTGTTATCATATAAATACCTTGTTGAGCAACATCTTGCTCCTTTTTCTTCTTTGGCCTATTTTGATCAAGTGTGGCAATGTAAAGAGGACAGTTCCTCTTCCAGTGCCCTTGCATCTTGCAGTGAAAGCATTCAGCTTGACTTTTATCAACTTTTTTCTTCTGCATCTGACCCCTTATGGATGTCCTAGCATGTTGCACCTTTTATTATTCTTTTTCTTCTTCCCTTTCCCAAAGGGTTACGTCCTACCTTAGATCCTTCAACCACATTAACCAAACCCTTAGAGAGCTGGTTATCATTCTCAAAGTTCTGTAACAACCCCAACAAACCATGGTAGTTGAGTGCAGGCTTTGTCATTCGAAAATGAGTAAGGAAAGGTCGGAAGGATGGAGGCAAGGAATTCAGGATCGCATCTTTTTCCAACTACTCATGTAAGGGAAAGCCGAGCTTGCTTAGGAGTTCCATCTTCTCGATCATGTACAATACATGATCAGTGACAGGAGATCCATCCCTCATTCGAGCATTGAAAATAGCACAACTAGTCTTGTGCCTTTCAACATCGTCGAGTGTGCCGAAAGATTCATTCAATGCTTGAATGATTTCTTCTGGCCTAACATTCTCGAACCGGCGACCGAATTCATCGTTCATTGCTGCTAGCATGATACAACGCACGCTAGTTCTATCATTGAGCCACTTCTGATAAGTGTCTCTCTCAGAACTTTGGGTGTTTGCATCAGGTATCTTTGGTGCAGGATTATTTAGAATATATAGAATCCTCTCATGCTCAAGGACAATCTTAAGTTTCTGAATTAGCTATTGAAATTGGAACCATTCAACTTGTTACTATTCAATAGAGACCTTAATGATAAATTAGTGGCCATGTTCTGCATAAGGAAAAACCAAAGTTTATTAGTATATAAATTGATTCAGTCTAAAGACTTGGACTTTAGTCTAAAGATTCTCCTACTATTTTGTTCAAATTGGCAGCCTCTACACCCCAATTCGAAGAATTATTCTTAATTCTTTAGCGGGCACTAAGATCTACATAAACTACATACAGGCCCAAGTGAAGCTTGGCTAATCCATATGCATCTAAGAGTAGGTTCAAAACCAATTGTTTTCCCAAACAATTCTTAGTATTCAGTTTTGCCCCATGTACCTCTTCAGCAGGCATGGAGTGCCTCCACTGAAAGTTCTGGTTAGGTCCAACCATTAAATGATATAATCAGTGTAACCTATCAATAGACAACCAATCCCGAGTGAAGCTCGGCTCACCTGACTGTTTATTTATAGTTACGCTGACTTATCATATAATGAATGATAATTCTGATGGTTGACAAGCACCAGGCATGGAGTGCCTCCAATGATTATCAAGACATCGGACTCATTATCACCCACCTTAATGGGAGGCTATGATCTAGTTATCATATAACTATTTCATTTTAAGGACCTAATAATTTTAGAGGATTTTAATAATATGAAAATAAATTGACTAATCAAGTTCTCCCACTGAATTTATGAAATCAGTAGAATGAAACAAGATTAAGTCAGGTTAAGTGGCACCTAAATTAGTCAGACTGATTTCCTTACAGGCATGGGTCAACCCAAATCAGGTAAATGATCTGAATCATAAATGGTTCACCACATTGACCAGGTGAGTGAGATCGATGGGAGGGATATGCCATTAACTCGTTAAAGACGCATCAATACGAGTAGCTCCCAATTAAAAACCATTCGATCGTTGATCCTAGAGCAACTTGCCAACTCACCTTGACATCATATGGTTAACCAATTCTGATTTAACCATCTAAGAGATTCATGCTCAACCACGAAGCCTAATCTACTTCCATTTGGTTTAATCAAAGAGAAGGACATGATCAACTACAACTATTGTTTGATTTAGAGCATTCTTAACCTAGTCTAATTAGATTTGATCAAATACTCTTACAGTCCAGTTGATTTAAACCTTGGGGTCTAACCCTTTATGGACCCGATTTAGCTAACCCAAAGGATTAAATATATTTCATGTTTACATATCATATATTTCAATCAAGCATCATATGTATTATGTTACTACTCATAATTCCTATATTTATATCATATCTAAAGAGATTATGAATTAACATTTGACATTCAAATTAGACTCTCATAAATATTTGTATGTTTCATAACATAGACATCATGCCATCATATATCATATCTATGTTTTACACTAAACATGCAAATATCATGTTTTATATAACATCAACATGTATCAAATATAAAACATATTTTGAGAGTGTGTGTAATCAGTGTTTTGAAGCCAAAGATCAATTTAAATTATCACGGTAATATGTCACAGAATACCTCATTGAATGGGTAATTTAGATTTTCAATCCATCTGTGACCGAATAGACCTGAGATTTGTTTTAGCCTTGATTACACAATTAATAGGAGCATTAATTTACATGCAATAAATTAGATCAATACGAAGCTTTGATACCATTTGTAAAGAGAAACAATCCCCGAGGCATGCATATTTTAAAAATTTGATAACAATTATCAATGCAGAATTTTAAAGATTACATACTAATCTATCTAACATGCATCAAGATCATATCTTTGCCTTGTACATAGGATCGATTGATCCAAAATATGGATATAAATAAAAATATCAAGATCATATCTTGATCTTCAAGGTAAGAAGTAATACTTCTTATCTTGAAGCATGCCTTAAGATCTAGGGATCATATCACTTACCTTAAAGGCAATTGGTAAATCCTTTTATGCTCTGCAGCCGTTCAATCGTTCGGCCTCTAGTATCGTCCACGCGAAGCCCCGAATGATCGGATTTCTGGGAGTGCTAGCTCGTGGAAAAACAGCTTTGCTGATCTTGAATCCTCCCACTTGAATCTTCCTCTAAGATCCACCACGCTTCCGCTAACACCAGAATCACCAGGATTTTTTTATTCTAACCTTTTTAGAATTATAATCCACGACATATCGTGTATTGTTGTTCTATGTCATCTGGTGAGGGAATGCCCTCTATTTATAGTCTCAATTTAGCCTTAACATTGAATTCTGACATTAAGAATTCCGTCGTTTGGTAAAAGCGAAGAGACGCCGAAGGCACGGCGCTTGGTTAATTCCGACGCTCGGCAAAAACCAAGGAGACGCGGCGTTTGGTTTAATTCCGACGTTCGGTGAAAAACCAAAGAGACGTGGCTAAATCTGACGTTCGCTGAAAACCAAAGAGTAGTGGCTAAATCCGGCGTTCGGTGAAAATTAATGTCATGCATTAAATTCTATATGAGAATTTAATCTATCATGAGATGAGATTTTAGCCATCTCATCATATGAGATCCTTATGCGAGAGGTTTGGGTTCAGGTGATGGTTTAATCTGATCTGAATTTATTTGACTAAACCCATATGGATCATGGTCCAAGCCCAAATCAAATTTGGCTAGTTCTGAATCTATTTAAATCCAAATCAAGTCTAATTTCAAATCAATATTTGAAATTGACTAGTCCTTCTAATGGACTTAAACCAAATTGAATCTTATTCACTTGTACTTAACCCAATTGAGATAATTCAATCAATCAAATTGATTAATTAAATCATATACGATTCTCAATCATTGATCAGCAAACAGATCATCCTAGGAAACTTCTATGCATGTGACTCTCTAGGTTCTAACCTAAGCCGGTAGCATAGAAACAATTTTCTATACTAATCGATGTGCCCATCTAGCAATGGAACCCGACGTCCGGATAGGTCGAAGAGTTGCCGAGCAAACTCCAAGAACCCTAAGAAACAATTACCGTATAATTCATCCTCTTGACCACAAATGCTAAGGATGGCTTAAGAGCCTGTTAACTCTAAATAGCAAATCCATAAAGTGATTTCAACTTTAGTGATCATGTGACTTTCACATGAAGTGCCTTGGCCAAGGTCTTGCTAAATTGAAACACAAGCATTTCTTCTTTTAACGGGATAGGTCAAATTCCATCTTGATCCACAACTGACTACCATAAGTACTTAACTGCACCCAGTAACCTTTAGTAGCTGGATTATAAATTCAGGTGGTCTGGCACCTAAGTACAATGAGTTGCTTGTAAGCCACTGGTTTGATCTTCAGGTCTGAAGGATACTTATACCTATATCTTTTTGGATTAACTCTTGACAGTAAAGTGTCCGAAAATGAGTCACGTTCGGTGAAATGTACTCCTACACTTTCACCTGTATGTCATACTAGTGTCTCTACACTCCTTGGTTAAGAGGACAACCAACAAATATGATATATAACGTCCTATAATTGATAGTACTATGGCCATGTCATAGTATATCATTTGGTCACGAACTCTTTTAAGGACCTTCAAAGATAAATCCTCCTTTATCATGAAGAAAGATTCTGAGGGCTTCATTACTATTAGGAGTTTTAAGAAGATGTTCTTGTAATGAATAAAGTGCCAAATAACTTTTATTAATATATCAATTTATATACAATTTATATTAGCACAATCATCAAATGATTGGCTTTATGATACAATTCCCAACAATAAGTTATACTCTCATGCTTCTTCTAATACTAGGCTAGATGACCATACCCCCTTCCCCCCCATAGTATTGGAGCTATAGTCTTTACAAACATTACAAATAATATGAAGTCCCTTACTTGCAATCTCCTTGACGTTGAAGTGCAACCGGCTCCAAAGGTCCTAGGCCTAATTCTAAACTTAGTGGCCAACATAATACTAATGGTACTATTGGGCTTAAAGATATTATTTGGTCTGTGACTGGTGTGCCTCATGCTTCACTATATTGGTGTCAAGCCTGAAGATCCCTCAGCTACAGGATGGGCAAAAGCTACTAGCACCAGATATTATTGATTATAGACGATAAAATGTAAAGATTAGAGTGAAATCATGACATATCTAACTAGAGACTAAAGAGATATTAAGAGATCTTAGAAGGATTAGAAAAATAGGAAGATGAGAAGGGTTTAAAAGAGTTTAAGAGAACTTTAGAGAGCATGTGATTTGGTGTAAGATGAGGAAGAAGGCTTAAAAGCTATTATAAAGGTCAGAGGGCTTTCAAATGTCCCAAATAACCTTAAAAACTAATCATTTATGATTATTATGAAGGATAAATATATTTTTTTAAGCAAAAGACAAGAATATTCTTGAAAACTAGAACTTTTTTGCTGCTAAAAAAGGCAAATCAATCTTTTATTTAAAAAATGAACAAAAATACCATCAAAACTAGCCATTTTATGGCCGTTGAGGGAGCTAAAACAATCAAACCCTAGTCAGCCTAGCGTGCGGAGCCTGATGGGCCACTAGCTGGGCCTGGCAAGCTTAGCATATCGAGCTTGGTAG
Organism: Calamus simplicifolius; assembly: GCA_900491605.1. Classification (NCBI taxonomy): domain Eukaryota; kingdom Viridiplantae; phylum Streptophyta; class Magnoliopsida; order Arecales; family Arecaceae; genus Calamus; species Calamus simplicifolius. The sequence continues at coordinate 549,889 of UESW01003832.1, forward strand.
GCATGGCCTAATAGGCATGACATGTCGAGTTACATTGGCCTAATGGGCCATGCCACAGGCTAACCTATTAGTATTTGACTGGTCATTATGCATGCCTTGAGTCATGTCTTGCCAGCTCACTATAAGCAATCATGTTGGCATGTTCTATGGGCCTCAAGAGGGTAGCCCAGCAAGACCTAGCTAATAGGTCATGTTAGGCCTAGCAGAATTACTGTAGTTCATAAGCCATGTCAGACCTGATCCATGCTGGACTAGGCCTCGGGCCAGACCAATTCATTTGATAGCTCTATCGGTGAGAGAGTTTTTAATGATCTAGAGGTATTCTTGGAGAAAAGGACAAGAGGAGAATAATGACACTTGCCTTATATTTTTTTTATTTATTATTTTTTTTCATCTATTTGTAATGTTTATTCATGATGATTCCAAGTCGATTGATTTTATTCCACATGACACTATATCATTCTGCATGCTATCAATAGTTGTGAAATATAGATTAGTTTGATATAAATTAATAAGGTTTGTTTTCTATTAGATTTGTGCAAAATATAATTTGCAAAATAGTGACTTGATTATTAGTAGTTTCGAAGATTATTGTTTCATATAATTTTAGAGTTTCTAGTAATTTGGTGTGTTCATGTTTAAATGTATGAATTTCATTGTGATCTAATATTTAAATTATGATGGGCAATTTTACCAATATCAACAGGCGATCGATCATTTTTGTTATCGGTAATCTATCGCTAAATTGAATTATATTAATTATTCAATTTAATATCATGATAAATTATAATTGATGAGATAAGCTCTATTGAATATTTTAAAGTAGTTTAAGACAATGCTAATGGACATGAGATTGTAAGAAGAAATTAGATTTTAACGTAATGTTGGATAGAGAAAACTATCAACATATTTAAGATAAGGAGGAGACAAAGAAAATATAAATATGCTTCTAACTATCCGCTCAAGCTCTAGTAAAGTAAGACATAAGGCATTCTAAAATAAAATTTGTTTAAAAGGACAGTTTTGATTTTAATTAAATTTTGATTTTAGTTAGACTTCTTGATTAATCCAGATAAGGTATTGGATCGATTCTAAAATGAAGATTTGAAGAAGTGAAAGCTCAACTCATTATAGGAGACATCAAGTTTAGAATAAATTCCAATGCATGATGGCATCAGTTAACTTGAAGTTCAATTAAGTTCAAAAAAATCTAGAAGAGGAGCCCAATTAGATGGATATATCAAAGTTTGAAAAGATCCTGATTAAGGAGTCAATTAATTTTGAAATAGCTTCAAAGATTGAGGAACAAAAAGACAGGCATAGTATTTATAGGTCCTATGGTGCCTTTGTATTTAATAAGGTTCTTAATTTGCTATTTAATTTTGAAGCTACTCCAAAGTTCATATTAGTTAGAAGACTTTGTGCATGAGGATTTGGTTCCAATATTAAAGAAATCGATTATATATAGAGAGAGAAACACAATTCAAATGGACGAGCCAGCTAGTTTTGAAGCTACTCAAATAGAAGCATGCTTACATGGTGTTGGCCCAAATGGCAACCCAAGGGAGGGGGAGAGGGTGAATTGGTGTTGAGAAATTTGAGAAATTGTATTTACCCCAACTTTATTGATTTTGATGATTTCCAAAAGCCACGAGTATTTTAAAGAAACAATGAGTTTATTATCAAAAATCTTGAGCTTATTCTAAATGAAAGCAATGGACTCTCAATGTTCAAATTCACTGAGTTATGAATCTTTTTGAAAAAGAAGTTTCAAGCTCTATATTTAAGATTTCAAAAAGAATTTTTCATGTTATATTCAATCAATGATTTCTTGAAACATGTCTTGAATTCATGCTTAATGTCATATTTATTGTATTCAAGTCAAATATCATTTAAATTTATTCTGGGACGAATTTCAAAGTCAATCAGAAAAATTTCTGATTTTTGATACGTTCCGGAGCCGACTCTAGAGTTTCAGAGTCGACTCCTGTAAGTAACTGAGATTTCTGATTTTCTCGAGTCGACCCTTGGATTTCAAGAGTCGACCCCTGACTCTGTGCGAGCCGACTCCTGTCTGTGCGAGTCGACTCCGCTCAAACAACAGAAACCATGTTTTTTGAGCACTTCTCGAGTCGACTCCCCATTTTCTTCGAGTCGACTCCCGACTATCAGGAGCCGACACTTTGGTTTTTCGCGAGTCGACCCTCTAACGTTTAAAATGTTTCTACTTTTAGTAATCGACTTCGAGCCGACTCCCACAGTGCTCGAGTCGACTCCTAGAAATTCTGGGCGCGATTTTTCACGACGACACGTCAGCTCCAACGGTAAGATTTCAAATAACGGCTATTTTTCTTGTTTCTAACGGATATATTTTGCAGAATCTATAAATAGAGGAGCTCTTTTCAAATCAAAGAAAAAGAGAGAAATCAAAGAAAAAGAAAAAAGAGGGAAAAACAGAGCTTTATTGAAAAATCTTCTAGTTCAAAATAGAGTGATTCAAAAGGAGTGAAATCAAAGAGGAAGTTTCGTCTGCTCCAGATCATCAATCCACAAGAGTCAAAAGAAAATCCAAAGCTTTTCAAAGATCAAATCGAAGGATTTTCAACATTCAACAAAAGGAGAAAAAGCTTCATCTCAACTCCAAAGTTTTCAAACGGTCAAGAATCTTGCTGAGGCCTGATTCAATACTTCAAGAGGAGTTAAAGAGGAGAAGGAAGAAAGCCAAAGCCACAACCATCTGCAATCTTATCAGGCTTTTCTAACCCTTTTATACTTTATTTGTATATTTGCTCAAGGGAGCATTTCAATATTTAAACTCTGTTATTGGTTGTTTGCTGATTCAATCAGTGGATTGAATCAGTGGAGGTTATTATACCTCGTTGCAAGCCGGAGTGCTTGTGTTGGGTTAGTTGTGAGCCCGTGAAAAACAACGTGTAGGGTTTTGTGCTGGTGAGCCCGTGTAAAACCGGCTGGGTTCGTTGTGATCCCGGAAAACAACAAGTTTGAGTTGTGAGCTTGGAAAACAACTCGGCTGTAATCGAAGAGATTATAGTGTGGACCCAAGTGAATCTTGGGAGTGGACGTAGGTGTTGGTTGCACCGAACCACTATAAAATTATCTTGTGTTTGCCGTGCTATATTTTCTCTCTCTATCTCTCTTTATTATTTGCTTGTGTATTGATTAAGTTAGCCTCTCACTTGCACATTTGCTAACTAATCAACTAAAGTTAAAAAGACTTAAATTTTTAAGAACCCAATTCACCCCCCCCTCTTGGGTTGCCATCTGGGCCAACAATTGGTATCAGAGCAAGTGCTCATTTAGAATTTGATCTCACGATCAAGGGCTAAAGATCCTTATGGCAACACAAAGTGGTTCATGTTTTGCTGAAGGTCATTCTACGAATCGACCTCCTTTATTTAATGGAACCAACTATTCATATTGGAAAGCTAGAATGAGAATATTCATTCAAGCTTCTGACTATGAATTGTGGGGAGTAATAATAAATGGACCTAGTACACCCACACACGTTAATGGCACTATTGTTCCTAAGCCCGAAAGGGATTGGAATGATAATGATAGAAGAATGGCTCAATTAAATGCTAAAGCCATTAACATTTTATATTGTTCCTTAGACTCAAATGAATTCAACCGAATCTCAACATGTAATTCCGCAAAAGAAATTTGGGATAGGTTGGAAATAACACATGAAGGAACAAACCAAGTTAAGGAATCAAAAATAAACATTTTGGTTCATAAATATGAATTGTTTACAATGGAACAAACTGAAACCATCACATGCATGTTCACTAGATTCACTGATATTGTGAATGGTTTAAAAGTCTTGGTAGAATTTATTCTAATGCTGACCTTGTGCGCAAAATTCTTAGGTCACTACCAAGATCGTGGGAAGCGAAAGTCACATCCAAGAAGCAAAGGACCTCAATGCATTACCTTTAGAGGAGCTTCTAGGATCCCTAATGACCCACGAGCTGAAAAAGCAGCATGTTGAGGAGGAAACAAAAAGAAGAAAACACGCCCTCAAAACTGCAGAAATGGAAGAGAGCAGCAGTGAAAGTAATGATGATGATGATGAGAACTGCTCTCTTGGCCAAAAATTCAGAAAGTTTATGAGAAAAAGGCCCTTCCATAAAAAGAAATTTGGAGCAAGAATTGATGGAGAAAAAGATAAGAAAAGGACAAGGAGAAAGAAAAGAGAAAGAGCCCTTAGTATGTTATGAGTGTAAAAAGCCAGGGCACTTTAGATATGATTGTCCTTTGCTGAAAAAGGCCTACAAGAAAAAGAAGAAAGCATGGCAACATGGTCTGATGAATCTTCTCGTCGAAGAAGAAGAACAAAAGGAAGTTGCCAATATCTGCTTCATGGCCAACAACGACGACAACGACAATGAGGTAAGTTCCGAAACCCCAATGATGAATTTACTTTGATGAAATGTTTGAGCTTTCAATGAATTGATGATTGATTTCAAAGCTTTGAAAAAGAAACACAAATCTTTGAAAACTGAAAACTTAAATTTAATAATGAGAAAAATGAATTAAATCTTGTAGTTAAGATTTAAAAGATAAAAGGAAACACTTCTTAATGAAAAGAATGATTTGTTCATAAGTTTGAATTGATAAAATCTGAAAATGAAAAACTAATTAAAGAAAAAGAATCAATCTCTAATGAAAATGATTTTCTTAAGAAAGATGTTAAAAAGTATAAAGACATTGTTGAGAAATTTACTTAAGCTCAACTAAACTAAATATGATTTTAGATAGTCAAAAAGCAGTTTTTGACAAAGCTGGTTTAGGGTATAACATATTAGAAAACAAAATCATTGAAAAATATTTTTGTAAAAGCTAATCAAAGTAATATACTTGTTTTAAATGTAATCAAAAAGGACATAAATCTTTGAATGCAAAACATAAGTAATAACAAAAATTAAATAAAGCAAAGAAAATATGGGTTCCGAAAGGAACAATTTTTATTGCTACTAACCATGAAGGACCCAAGAAAGCTTGGGTACCTAAACATAAAGTTTGATTATATTGCAGGAATGTCTTGTAGCCAAAAGATCAAAGAAAAAGTGGTACCTTGATAGTGGCTGCTCAAGACATATGACGGGTGACAAAGAGAATTCATCACCCTAGAAGAAAAGAAAGGTGGAGTTGTGACGTTTGGCGATAACGGTAAAGGTCAAATTATGGGCCTTGGTAAAGTTCGCATAACTCCATCTATATTTATTGATAATGTACTTTATGTTGATGGTTTAAAGCACAATTTAATTAGTATAAGCCAACTATGTGATAAGAACTTTAATGTTTCATTTAAATCTTCTATTTGCATAGTATCTGATTCCATTAATGATAGCATTGTTTTTACTGGTTATAGACATGGCAATGTGTACTTAGTTGACTTAGACAAATTATCTGAAAGTAGTCATTGCCTAATTGCTGACAATGCTAACATAAATGATATTGGTGGTTATGGCATCGTAGATTAGGTCATGCAAGCACACACCTTATTTCAAAACTAATTAAAATGGATTTAGTTAAAGGTTTACCTAAGTTAGATTTTGAAAATAACAAAATCTGTGATGCATGTCAATTTGGAAAACAAACTAGAAGTTCTTTCAAATCTAAAAATGTTGTTTCAACTTCTAGGCCTTAGAGCTACTTCACATGGACCTTTTCGGACCAACTAGAACCACAAGTCTAGGAGGAAAGAAATATGGTCTAGTGATTGTAGATGATTATTCTAGATATACTTGGGTAATGTTTTTAGCTCACAAAGATGAGACTTTCTCGATATTCTGAAATTCTTCAAGAAAGTCACAAATGAGAAAAACACTACCATAGTGTCTCTAAGAAGTGATCATGGAACTGAATTTGAAAATCACTTATTTGAAAGTTTTTGTTCTGAAAATGGAATTAATCATAATTTTCAGCCCCTAGGACTCCACAACAAAACGGTGTAGTTGAAAGAAAAAATAGAACCTTAGAAGACATGGCCCGTACCATGCTATGCGAAAGCAACTTACCAAAGTATTTTTGGGCGGAAGCAATTAACACAGCATGTTACATCTTAAATAGAGCTTAATAAGACCAATATTAAAGAAAACACCTTATGAATTATGGAATGAAAGAAAACCAAATATAAAATACTTTCATGCATTTGGATGTAAATGTTTCATTCATAATAATGGTAAAAACAACTTAGGAAAATTTGATGCTAAATCTGATGAAGGAATTTTTCTAGGTTATTCAACAACTAGTAAGGCATATAGAATCTTTAACAAGAAAACCTTAATAGTAGAAGAATCCATTCATGTAGTTTTTGATGAATCTTTAGCAACTGGATCTGAAAAGATTGATGATGAGGAAGATACAAACATAATTGAAAAAGATCTTGAAAAACTTAATATTGAAGTATCTTCTGATCATGAACAAGAGGCTAAAGATGATGATTCACATAAGGACGATGATGTTAATATGATCATAATGATATAGATCTTCCAAGAGATTGGAGATATGCTTATAGTCATCCTAAGGAATTGATTATAGGTGATCCTCTCAAGGAATAAGAACTAGATCATATGAGAAATATTAGTAATCATCTTGCATTTGTATCTCAAATAGAACCTAAAACTATTGAAGAAGCTGAAAAAGATAATAATTGGATGTTAGCAATGCAAGAAGAACTAAATCAATTTACTAGAAATAATGTTTGGACTTTAGTTGAAAGACCTAAAAATCATTCAGTAATAGGATCAAAATGGGTTTTTAGAAATAAATTAGATGAAAATGGCATAGTAATTAGAAACAAAGCTAGATTAGTTGCAAAAGGATATAATCAAGAAGAAGGTATTGATTTTGATGAAACCTTTGCACCTGTAGCTAGATTAGAAGCCATTAGATTACTTGCATTTGCATGTCATATGAATTTTAACTTATTTCAAATGGATGTTAAAAGCGCATTTTTAAATGGATTTATAAATGAAGAAGTTTATGTAGAACAACCACCAGGTTTTGAAGATCATGAATTTTCAAATCACGTTTTTAAATTGCACAAAGCTTTATATGGTTTGAAACAAGCACCTAGAGCTTGGTATGATAGGTTAAGTAAATTTTAATAGAAAATGATTTTACAAGAGGAAATGTTGATAAAACACTATTTTTGAAAAGAAAAATAAAGATTTACTTGTAGTACAAATATACGTAGATGACATTATTTTTGGTGCTACTAACGATTCTCTTTGTCAAGAATTTGCAAAGTTGATGCAGGGAGAATTCGAGATGAGCATGATGGGAGAACTCAACTTCTTCCTTGGACTCCAAATCAAACAATGCAAGGAGGGAATCTTTATCAACCAAACCAAATACACAAGAGAACTACTCAAAAAGTTTGGTATGGAAACAATGAAACCCCTCGGAACACCAATGAGTCCTTCATGCAAGCTGGACAAAGATGAAGAAGGTAAGAAGGTTGATCAAAAGTATTATCGAGGTATTATCGGATCCCTTCTTTATTTAACAGCAAGTAGACCAGATATTATGTTTTCAGTATGTTTATGTGCTAGATTTCAATCTGAACCTAAAGAATCACATTTAATAGCTGTTAAAAGAATTTTAAGATACTAAATGGAACAAAAATGTAGGTTTATGGTATTCTAGAGACTCAACATTAAACCTAATTGCATATTCGATTCTGATTATGCTGGATGTAAATTAGATAGAAAAAGCACAAGTGGTGCATGCCATTTCTTAGGAAGTAACTTAATCACATGGTTTAGCAAAAAGCAAAATTCAGTTGCATTATCAACTACTGAAGCTGAATATGTAGCAGCTGGAAGTTGCTGTGCGCAAATCCTATGGATTAAGCGACAACTTGAAGACTATGGTATCACACTTGATAAACACCCATAAGATGTGATAATACTAGCGCAATCAATTTAACTAAAAATCCAATTCAACACTCAAGGACAAAACACATAGAAATTAGATATCATTTTATAAGAGAACATGTAGCTAATGATGAAATTTGTTTAGATTATGTAAACACTGAAGAACAACTAGCTGACATCTTTACAAAACCTTTAAGTGAAGAAAGATTTTGTTATCTTAGAGGAGAGTTAGGAATTTGTAACCCTTTTGGAATAGATTTTGAAACCTCTAAGGAAATATATCTAGAGTTCTTTCAATTTCTCAAAATCTTAAGGAAATTTTATCTAGAACTCATATCAATTTGATCTATCAAAATCCATGATTTTTAATCATACTCAAAGATCAAATCCGGACTCATTTCAGATTCTCTGAATTTATTTTTTTTCTGAAATGGTCTCGGAGCCGACTCGGAGAGTATCGGAGTCGACTCGAGTTTCTGCTGAAACTCAGGAGCCGACCCCTTCTCTGAGCGAGTCGACTCGAGTTCGGGTTGTGCTCTGTGACTACCGGGAGCCGACTCCACGCTTTGCGCGAGTCGACTCGACGTGGTCCCAGGCTGATTATCTAGGGCACGAGTCGACCCGACGGTCATTCCAATCATTTCTAATCATTCCAAACTCTTTCCAAAATTTCCCAAACCCTCCAAAACTTCCAAAAACCTTTGATTAATCACTCCATTGAGATCTATGGCACCCAAAACCCGTGGAGCTAGCAGTAGTGGCGCCGGATGAAGAGGAAACGGACCGTGCGACGACCCGTTCGCGAGCCGTCTCGGATTCTCTTCTACTTCTCTCCGTGATCTCCTGCTCCTGCTACCACTCTTCAGGTAGATCACCTTGCTAGTAGAGTTGTACAACGGAGAAAGGTTGATTTTGAGCTTATTTGAGAATGAGGGATTTTAGGAGACAGTTGATTGAAATGGGACTTGAGAAAATATGTTCCTTGGACTGTCCCACTACCCAGCTTAGTTAAGGAGTTTTATAAGAATTTGACTAGAGGGACAATGGTTTAGTAGCATAGTGAGAGGCATTGGTTAAACATCACTGCCACTATTCTATCTAGACTGTTAGATTTACCCCTGTCTGGACCTCCACATTTGCCCCAGAGGATAGATCACCAGCCCTCACAAGACTATTGAATAGAAATTTTGAGGGATTTGAAGAAGTTTTGCAATCAATTGCCTTTGGAGCTAAGATTACTTCACAACATCTGCAGTAGGATTTTTTTCCCAAGACTGGCAGATTTGACTATGTTCTGAGAGGGATATTTTTGTTATGGATGCTGTAGTTTCAGGAAGCCTATTAATCTGCCTCATGATATTTGGTATATGGCTGATTGTGGGGTAAGAAAAATCAAGTCTTCCCTATGGCATGATTTAACAAATTTCAAAGCCAAGGGATTGATTTAGTGATAGTGAGCCAAAGAAGGATTAAGACATACTGATTATTATCTTTGGCCACTATTCATCGAATGGGTTTGTTAAGAGGAATGGAAGTTGGGAGAGGAAGAATATTGCAGAGGACAGAGCTATGGAGCTGAGGCAGACCTTCAGTGAGACATTCATCACCTGAGCCTCCTCAGAGCTCTTCTTTCCAGATGTTCCAGATGTTCCAGTTCTGCTCCTGCTCCTGCTCTCCTGCTCAGTCTTCTACTTATCATCTGTTAGCTTTTCTGATCAGTTAGATCAGCTTAGATCCTTATTCAAATCTGAGATAAGTGAGCATGAAAATAGATGAAAAATGAATTTGATGAAAAGTTTATGAATTTAAAGGAAGCCTTGTATTCACTTAGTGATCGGGTTGCATCGATTGAATCTACTCTTAGTTCATCCACCAGCTCCTTAAGTGAAGACTTGAAGAATATTTTTGAGAACTTAAGGATATCTGCGGTGATCAGAGACCTATTAATGCAACGCCGAGCTTCAGGATAAAATTACAACTGCACTTTTGTTGATAATAAGCTTAAAGATTATGTTAGACTTCAATGTGAAGGAATGAAGCAGATAGTTGATCACTTAATAGGATTACAAGAAGAAACTTTTGATATTTTTAATGTAATCTCATTTCAA
>UESW01003832.1:567662-661532 GCA_900491605.1 Calamus simplicifolius
TATTTCAAAGCCAAGGGATTGCATTTGGTGATAGTGAGCCGAAAAGGAATTAAGGCATACTGATTTTTACTCTTTGGCTACTATTCATCGAATGGGTTTTGTTAAGAGGAATGGAAGTTGGGAGAGGAAGAATATTGCAGAGGATAGAGCTATGGATGCTGAGGCCCCCAGACCATCTGTGAGACATTCATCACCTGAGCCTCCTCAGAGCTCTTCTGTTCCAGATTCTGTTCCAGCTGCCCCTGATTCTACTCCTGCTCCTGCTCTTGCTCCTGCTCAGACTTCTACTTTATCATCTGTTAGCTTTTCTGATGTATAGTTAGATCAGCTTAGATCCTTATTCAAATCTGAGATAAGTGAGCATGAAAATAGACTGAAAAATGAATTTGATGAAAAGTTTATGAATTTGAAAGAAGCTTTGTATTCACTTAGTGATCGGTTGCATCTATTGAATCTACTCTTAGTTCATCCACCAGCTCCTTAAGTGAAGACTTGAAGAATATTTTTGGAGAACTTAAGGATATCTGCGGTGACTCAGAGACCTATTCCCAGTGCAACGCCGAGCTTCAGGATAAGATTTCGACTGCTTGTACTTTTGTAGATAATAAGCTTAAAGATTATGTTAGACTACAATGTGAAGGAATGAAGCAGATAGTTGATCATTTGAATAGGATTACAAGAAGAAACTTTTGATATTTTTAATGTAATCTCATTTCAATGTACTGAGTAATCTCATTTTGATGTAAGTCAAGTTTACTTTCAATGTAATGAGTATGTTTACATTTTCATGTAATATCATTTTGAAGCAATGAGAAAGTTTGATGCATTACTTATGTACATTTCAATTGTAAGTATCTTTGAATATCTTGAATGATTATCCTCAATTGATAATTTGAATGGTAAAAGAAAAAATGATATTGACATAAGCAGTTAATCGATTTAATATATTGAGCTTCCTAACCTTTTTGTTGATTACAAAAAAGGGGGAGAGATTTTATTTAATCGTATATGCTTTCAATTAAATATATGCTTTCAATATCTTTTAATGCAATCAAATTTTAAATTTGAAAGAGGGAGAGATAATTTGAATATTAAAGAGGGAGAGTTAATCTAAGTAAAAAGGAGAGATAACCAAGTTATCATTATGCTTAAAATTTGAAAAGGGAAAAATTATTTGCTTGAACTTAAAATTTGAAAATTTTGAATGAATTATAAAATTGAGTTTCATAGGGGGAGCTATCTCATTTAGGGGGAGCCTCTCAATGAACATAAAAATTGATTTTGGTTTCAGAAAATTTTTCAATACAATATATGCATATACTCAATGTTTTTGTCATCATCAAAAAGGGGGAGATTGTTGAGAAATTTGGGAGATTGTATTTATCCCAACTTTATTGATTTTGATGATTTCCAAAAGCCATGAGTATTTTAAAGGAAACAATGAGTTTATTTATCAAAAACCTTGAGCTTATTCAAAATGAAAGCAATGGACTCTCAATGTTTAAATTCACTGTGTTTTGAATCAATTTCAAGCTCTATATTTAAGATTTCAAAAAGGAATTTTTACATGTTATATTTCAATCAATGATTTCTTGAAACATGTCTTGAATTCATGCTTAATGTCATATTTATTGTATTCAAGTCAAATATCATTTAAAATTATTCTGGGACGAATTTCAAAGTCAATCAGAAAAATATCTGATTTTTGATACGTTCCGGAGCCGACTCTAGAGTTTCAGAGTCGACTCCTGTAAGTAACAGAGTTTTCTGATTTTCTCGAGTCGACCCTTGGATTTCAAGAGTCGACCCCTGACTCTGTGCGAGCCGACTCCTGTCTGTGCGAGTCGACTCCGCTCAAACAACAGAAACCATGTTTTTTGAGCACTTCTCGAGTCGACTCCCCATTTTCTTCGAGTCGACCCCCGACTGTCGGGAGCCGACACTTTGGTTTTTCGCGAGTCGACCCTCTAACGTTAAAATGTTTCTATTTTTAGTAATCGACTTCGAGCCGACTCCCACAAAGCTCGAGTCGACTCCTGCGAAATCTGGGCGCGATTTTTCACGATGACACATCAGCCCCAACGGTAAGATTTTCAAATAACGGCTATATTTCTGTGTTTCTAACGGATATATTTTTGCAGAATCTATAAATAGAGGAGCTCTTTTCAAATCAAAGTAATCAATAGAGTGGTGAAAAGAGAGAAAAGAAAATCTTTCAAAAAGAGGGAAAAACAGAGCTTCATTGGAAAAATCATTTGAGTCAAGAAAAGAGATTCAAAAGGAGTGAAATCAAAGAGAGAGATTCGTGTGCTCCTGAGCTACAATCTACAAAAAGTTCAAGAGGAGATCCCAAAGCAACCAAGAGCAAATCAAGATCTTCCAACCTAGAAGAAAAAGAAGAAAAGCTTCAACCAACATCCAAAAGCCCCAAAGCTAGGAGAATCTGTGCTGAGGCCTGATTCCACACTTCAAAGGAGTTGGAGAAGAGAAGCAAAGAAGCCAAGCCTGCATTCAAGCTTATTTAATCAGGCTTTTCTAAACCTAAGCTTTATTTTGATTATTCTGCTCTAAAGGAGCTGTTTGTATTTAAACTCGAAATTATTTTCTTGTGTACTGATTCAATCAGTGGATTGAATCAGTGGAGGTAGTTGTACCTCGTTGTAAGCTTGGGATAGCTTACGTTTTGGGTTCGTTGTGACTCCGTTAAAACAACGAGTTGGGTTTTGTGCTGGTAAGCCCGTGTAAAACCGGCTGGGTTCGTTGTGATCCCGAAAAAATAACAAGTTTGAGTTGTGAGCTTGAAAAACAACTCGGCTGTAATCTAGGAAGATTATAGTGTGGACCCAAGTGAATCTTGGGAGTGGACGTAGGTGCTGGTTGCACCGAACCACTATAAAACCTTATGTTTGCCGTGCTCATTTGTCTCTCACTCTATCTCTCTTATATTTCTGTTTGTGCATTGCTTAAGTTAATTTCTCTCACTTGCACATCTTGAGTTAATTTGTTTAAAACATTTCAAAAAGTCTTAAATTTTTAAGAACCCAATTCACCCCCCCCCCCTCTTGGGTTGCCATCTGGGCCAACAGGCTTATCTGATTGGCTGATCTTTAGATCACATCCATGAAAAGGCTTATCCGATCGCCTGATCTGAAGATCACGATGTCTAAATGGCATATCAAGGGTGATAAGCCCTTAACCCTCACATCCTTCGATCAAAGAATTAAAATTAAACTAAATTCGTAGGGTTGCTTCCAAGGGGCACCTAAAAACCTATAAATAGGACCCAAGACCCTCTCATTTCATTCATTCCAATTTCATTCCGAATTGAGTTCTCTCTTAGGCATTTGCATACTTCCTAAGGGTAGTATAGCAATAGTGCATTAAAAAGAGAGTAGCATTCTTGGTTCGATATTTTTGGTGAATTGTAGTGCTACTTTCATCAAAAGGAGACTGTTGTATCCTGGGAGACAATCGTCATACTGACCGTAAGCACTATTGCGGGACGAAATTATCTTAAGGACATATGGTATAACTCTAGCCTTAGTCTGATCAATTAGGTAGCCACCATCTGCCACACCCAACATAAATATGCAAAAAAAAAAATAACTCTAGCCTCTCAAACACCGAAAGTAGTAGTTAGCTGCTAAGGGGGTGCCACGGATCCCTCCGTGGCCATAAAGTTGGGTTCTCTTATTTTTAAGGATCTCTAACCTTTTGTATGTAGATCTTCGCACTATCTTTAAGGGTCTCATGCTCTTCACAAGAATCTAGACAAGCAACAATAACAAAATATTAATCTAAAATTATTCAATTATTTTTTTATCTTATTTGATTTAAAATTATATTTTAATTACAACTAATTATTTTTTAATATAATTTTTATTTATTTATTTTTCTATATATACCATACCATTTATTTACATTGATGTATTTATAGGTTTACATTTAAAAAATAGATTTATATTACATTTATCTCTATTTTTACAATAACTTTATTTTTTTTCTTCAATTAAAATATATTTATATTAAATTTCTTATTTTAACTATATTTATTATATATATAATTTTTAATTATCAATATTTTCTATCTACATCTAAAGGGAGAAGAGAAAAGAAATTAAACAAAAAAAGGGTTTATCATGTATAGCCATCCAACTCTTCTATTGATATATTAATGTTATTTAATAATGATAATAAAATTTATAGGCTTTATTCGTACACGTTCTCGTTTCTAAACTTTACCCTGCCGAATACGATTAAAAGCAAAGTTTTATGAATTCAACCCAAACAAAAGAAATAAATATTTTCTTTCCATGCATGATGAATTTTTTATTTTTTTTATTTTTTTATGTTTGTATGCCCATGTTTCAAATAGAGTTAATTAAAGTTCCATTATAAACTATTAATGGTAATTGTAATTATTTTTTAGATAGAAAAGGAATTGGAAGGGGAAAAGAGAGGGAGAGTGTGTGGTATGGAACAAATTAAATAGCCAGGTTAAACAACTCGGTTATCAGATATCTGATAATTGAGGTGCTAAAACTAGATCGAGCTTTCTTTAATTCTGCATGTGAATGCATCATTATAAGTTTGACAATCTTCTTTCGACTTAAACCATTAATTTGTTTCCACGGCTAACATTTTTGGACCGTTGCCAGGAGCTGGAGTCGTTGCTTGAAGGTCTAAGCTTCGTGCCAGGATTTGCATTTGAGAATGATGTCACCTTCATCGGTCGGTTTCCTTAACAGAGTGCATGATGGAGAGCTGAAGCTTTGGCCACAGGGTCTTTGGAATGTCCCCCATCCATGGCTCAACATCCAGCTAGTGCCCAGGTCTAGGATCATCGATTTTGATCAAGGAGTCTTCAAGTTCATCCTTAGGCATCACAATTTGATGGGTCCAATCCTAATTTACCCCATGAACAGAAACAAGTACGCATATGCATGTTACCCATCGTATATATATAGATTTTTTTTCTTGTATTTTTTTTATCAAGAATTCAGTAATAAAATGGATGTGATGCAAGTGGGATGGGAGGACATCAGCCACACCCGGCATTGGTTGAAGGTGCCCGAAGGTCCAAATTAAGCTGAGGTCGATTGGCTGCATGCATGCAAGGGCCATGTGGTCCAGATAAGGCCAAACATTTTTAATTAATTTCCTTATGGACTTGCATAGTTACGTGTTAGGAGGAACAATATAATTTTGGCAGGACGAGACCAGTTTTTTGCCATCTCTACTACTTGTTTGTGAGATCGATATTGTAGCATGGTGGCAGGCTAGCTAGAGACTTCTTCATTAATGATATATATATATATATATAAACGTACATCCAGTTATCGAACATATCTTAGCACGTACATGCATGCATCTCTCTCGTAGTCGTAGATACGAGAGTAACCACCCCCCCCCCCTAGATAGGAAAACTTTTTTGTTCTTAATTAATTGATCGGCTTTAATTTAACCAGCTAGCTCGCGAAATGCCTTGAGATCGATCTTTAGGCCAGCACCATACATCATCCGATAAGCTGCTGCTTCTTGTTCTTCTTCCCAAAATTTGTGCATTAATTTCCTTCCCTTCAATTCCCCGTAGCTATATATGAATCACTGGCTCCCGACTTGAATTACTTCTTCTATATAGTAAAATAGGTAATTAATTAATAGTACTGGGGCACCTTATTATTAAGGATGCAAATTAAATTAAGACTTCCTGCTTGCTAATAAGATCTAGAACTCATATAAACACTACTAATTATAGGTATATACCATGCACTATATATACATCATTTTCGGACATTTGTCTCCTTCATTTCCAATCTAGCTAGCTAAGAAACTTAAATGGATATATTAGATTAGTTTGTTCTTTTAATTAAGAATACAGTCATGTATATTATTCATTTAGAATTCCCAAGTAATAATAAATTTAAGCATGTCCGTACGTAGATGTTAGCTAGGAGTACTGGTCATTCCTGGCCATTAAATATTAGAATGATTAGAGACTGGTTTCCCAAGCATCTTCCTTTTCTCTCTACTCTTGCCACGTACAAGATCGACATTAATTACACCTTAAGTTTGACACAATAAGTGCATATTCTGGGCAATGGATTAATGAGAATATTAATTGATGGCCTGTATTAATTGTTTAATCACCAATTAAGAAGGTTAATTAGGGAGCCACGCATGCATGCAGGCAATGTAATTGTGTGCAAATAAACTAATCAAACATGGCTTAATTTAATTTGCCCGGCATAAGTCAATGATAAACGATTATAATTTATATAATGAAATGTTTGCTGCAGTCCAATAAATATCGAGTGCTCCAAGAATTTAAGGCAAATTAATTAATGCACTTGATATTATTAATTGACGCAACAAGTCATATATGATCAGCTGAAGCATCGCATTGATCAATCCTTTGCTTTGTCTTTCACGCAAAGTAGATGTCGTAGGAATTAATGAATTAAAGGGTGGAATTAATTTAGCGGTAAGAGCCGGAGGGAAAAGCACCAATGTAATTTGACCAAGTTCAAATACTTTGGAGGCACCACCAGTACTCGATCAAGATAAAAAGTTTGAAGTCTTCTCCAAATGTAATTTGATCAATTAAGTTCGTTAATTAATGTTCATCGATCCTCTCTCTATGTACATTTAGCACAGAATTAAGTGCACATTAATAACTCCAAATTAAGCAACATCATCCATCCTCCAAATTAAATACAAGACAACCCACTACAAGAAACATGACTTTTGCCTACGATTTTTTTCGTAGGGAAAGATAGAAAAAATCGTAGGAAAAGCCTTTCCCTACGATTTTTGAACTTTTCCCTACGAAAAAAAATCGTAGGCAAAGATGCGTGGGGAAAGCCTTTGCCTACGACTTTCAAAATCGTAGGCAAAGATTATACCTTTTTCCTACGATTTTTTTCGTAGGGAAAAGTTCATATTTCGTAGGGATAGAGTGACTAGAATTTGAAATATAAATTTGAATTTTAAAAACTTTTGCCTACGAAGATAAAAAATCGTAGGGAAAAATCAAAAAAATATTTTTTTATCTACATCTTTCCCTACGAAAATTCTTAAAATCATAGGAAAAGTTGGGTAATAATAATTTTTAATAATTTCTTTCCCTACGAGAAACCCCAAAATCGTAGGGAAAAATAAAAAAAAAATTTTTTATTCACATTTTTCCTACGAAAATTCTTAAAATCGTAGGGAAAAATTAGCTAATAATTATTTTAAATAATTTCTTTCCCTACAAAAAGCCTCAAAATCGTAGGCAAAAATCAAAAAAAATATTTTTTTATCCACATCTTTCCCTACGAAATTTCTTAAAATCGTAGGAAAAAATTAGCTAATAAATTTGTTTAATATTCCTTTCCCTACAAAAAAAAACCCCAAAATCACAGAAAAAAATTAAAAAAATATTTTTTTATCCACATCATTCCCTACGACTTTTCTAAAAATCATAGAAAAAATTAGCTAATAATCATTTTTAATGATTCTTTTTCAAATTATTATTTTTTAACCATTTTTACCTGCAAATATAAATTAAATCGTAGGAAAAAATAATAAATACAATTTTTTTTTTTTTTTTTTTTCCCTATAAGATATGTCTAAAATCGTATAGAAAAGTTATATTTATTCTATTTTAAATTTTTTTAATATTTTAAAATTATATTTCTATTTTAAAATTTTTAATATTTTACATATTTTATTTAAATAGAATATAATTTGTTTGTTTCGTATTTTTTAAAATATTAAAAACTGTATCAATAAAAATAATATAATTCTTTACATAATACCCATTACATATACAATTTTTTTACACAATGACAACAAAGGATAAGCATCAAAATAACTAATAAATGAAAGTCAATTGTCCATATCAATTACAATATCCATAACTAACATAAAACATCAAATCACATAATGAGACAACACAACATAAGGTACTGGACACTTCATAAAGGTGCCATTTATAAATGACTTCACCAGTTTTCTAGCTCTCTTTTAAACATTACTAGAGTAAGCAATGCCCTAAAATGACATTGCAATTCATCAATGTTCCAATAAGACATCATTGCAGACCTCTCATGCCAAAGTACACCTTGCTCACTTTCCTTGAAAGATCCTTTCAGGGTATCAAAATTACTTTCTGCAAGGTTGAAAAACAAGTATTAAAAAAGTTTATATTTTATAATTTTTATGCTCAAAAAATAAATTATTAAATCAGAATCATGGCAACTTGTAATTGAGTACAACTTGTTCAAATACCATGTTAGCATCTCTAAAAGTATAATTAAACAATATGAGTTTATCAAGCAAGTTAATTATGCTATGTAATGTGAAAATATCATACAAAATATGGGTCATGTAGAACATACCTCTGGACTAAGATGCATGGTCATGTGCACATAATTCAATGACTCAAATAAAATATACAAAATAGATCTTATTTACATAAAGAACTTTGGCATGGCACAGAACAACATGTACAAATAAATAGTTCAATTAATATAAAAAAGTAAAAGCAAGGCTAAGACAATTAGCATTAACTAAAACCAAAGGGTTTAATTATGCTTACATTTTTATAGATTTCTTCAAAGCAGCAACAGTTTCAGCTGGGGTAGAAGTATCGATCGAAAACTCAATTGTATCAGCCATGTTGGGACTTCTATTGAAGTTGCTGATGGGCCTCATCAACAATACTGCATTTGAGTAAAGGATCTTCTCGTTATCATACCGAAGGAAGATTGTAGTTAATATGTTCATTTCTTCTACAATCATTTGCATGACATCCAGTTGCTTACATATTGTTTCAGGTATCCAAACAAAAGTTGCATAAGAAACTTTCCAGAACAATTACCATTCAATATTAAAGCTCATAAACTGGAGACAGATCTAATTTCATCCATTGTTCGAAGCTTATTCTTGGCAGCATTTAACACCTGACTTGCAAGGATAAAAAGAATGAGTAATTTTTTTTCCAATTAAAGTCTTAATAACTTGCAATAATATGGAGTTACTTCGGCCTTCTAATACAATTAGCATCGCCATCATTAAACAAAAAGTGAGAGACACTGATGGTGGCAAGTGATAGAATGATAAAGCCACTCATCCATTTCATGTTCGACTTCTTTTGTTTCAGAATTCTGTGATTCTGTTAAGGGTCTGTTTCATACATGAACAAGAAAAAGCTTGATTCATGTCTCAAAAAGAACCAGCACTAAAAAGGACAAAGCTGATTCCCTTCAAAGTTCCAATGTCAGAATACCAGTAGGTCAACTGAACATGCCCGCTCTAAACATGCAAAATGAATGAATGAATGTGGTTAATCTGAGGAACCCCTGGCTACAGAGCAGTTGTATCAGACGCCAACTACTCACTTCAAACCAACCACAAGGTAAGCTTATTTTATTGTGATACAGATTTCATGCCTCGTGATACAAATTCAAAAGATGTATTACAGCCAAGAACATCACAATAAAAGAAGGGATATTTTATTGCTTATTTACTACATAACAGAGTAAGATATCCAAACTCACTGTCAGTTTAGTGAGACATTCACCCCCTTTCAGGCTTTCGAGCTTGTTTTCTGAGACAGACAGCCACTTTAAATTAACGCATGAAGACAAATCCTGTGTCATCAAGAGTTTGAACCCCACTGGTTAAGCCATTATTTCAAACTTTTTTAAAGGAAAACATATGGGAAAATAAAACAAATTCCAATTAAATAGTAAACACCTAACTACTACTCTACGAGTAAACAAATTCCGATGCTTAGTTTGAATTCACTTCGGCAGCTTCTTTGCCGACATGTACATGTACCCAGGATAACCACGTCTGCCTGGCACCTCCTCTCGGGCAGCAGATACCTGAAGTAAAGGCAACTTGCACAATCAAGTTTGTTGCAAACTCAGCAGCAAAAGTGTTATAAATCAATTTCTATCAAACTCCAGAAACACAAGGCCAAAAACATTTTGGCATCAAATTCTAAAACTACTAAGATGTGGCCATTAAGTTGTGATGTAGTGTCTTCTGAGTTTATAACAAATGACTGGAAAACTTTACCTTGAAATGAGCATTTGGCACAAAAATAGTAATTAAATAAATAGTTTCATGGAGCTATGCATAAATCAATTCAAGTAATGCAACCATAACTTTATATCAGGAGACCATGTGAATTAGCAAGTATGACCAAAGAGGGGAAAGCTTTGCATGTCATGTCGTGCAAACTAACTCAAAGTCATGGTCATGCAAGGAACCTATAAACCCAACAAGAAGACAGCAGACCATCCAATGGAGCCTAAAGGCAGGCTCCAACCAACAAGTATTCAAGATAAAGTCACCAGCAGTCAAATTCATATCCATCTAACTATCTATAAGATGTCAATCAGTTAGAAAATGCAATATTCCTTACCTCACGAAGTGCATCAGCATATGAGCTCATGTCTGTTAGGATAACAAGAACATGCTTCCCACATTCATAGGCCAAATATTCTGCCGTAGTAAGTGCAATTCTAGGGGTGATGATGCGCTCAATAGTGGGGTCATTAGCCTGCAATGAGAATGACATCAGTAACATCTCGATATGAAGCATTGTCAACTATACAAAAGATTGAAATTTTTCCAAATAAAAGAACTAATTTGATATGCAACATATCACAGAACAGTTTGGAAGGTGATTGGTTGGTCAAATAATGTTCGGCAAAGATACCAGATTTAGAAAAAGGGTCACCCTCTCCATTGAACCATTTTCTTCAAAATCACGTTTGAAAAACTGTGTTGTTTCCATGTTTACTCCCATAGCTGCAAACACAATAGCGAGATTGTCTTCTTCGCCATCCTGTCAAATTCAGAGAAAGGATGTTCAACATGCAGGCATCAGTGGGCAATGATTTCAGGAAGGAATTCTCAATTGCCAACTGTAGGAACTCTTGCACTCCCTCGCTCTTCTCAGAACAAAACACACAGGCAATCAACAAGGATTAACCCACAAAGTAATGAATTACATATTTCATGTTTACAGAGAAGAAGGTAAAAGAAAAGAAAGAGTTCCAAAACCATTGTGCCAGCACTTCAGTGAATCTTGGTCTTCAAGTATTATCAGAGAAAAGCTAGAATTATGGTTTCCAACAACAGCATTGACAAGGCAACGTTAGATGGATCCCAAACTGATGAAGACCCCTCCCCAACCCTCCAAGATTAAATTCACCTCCAAGCATGAGTTAACCCTAACAAACTACTTCTAAACTGCTTGAGCAGAAAATTAGGAACCTATCCATGGGAGAAAAAAAAAAAAAAAAAACCAGGAACACTTGTCTGATATTTCAGAATTTGTTCTGAAAACTTGAACTAATGATTCAACCCGTAATCTCAAAACATTACATCGACGATGCCTAGACCATGATCCTTCATCTCTAAATTTGTTAGGCTCCTAATTTCTATGCGTATATCCACTCACTTTACCCTGATTCACAAGGATTTTAACTATGCCATTGTTGAATCATAACCTCATCAAGCTTCTCTAAGCTTGGAATGGCTAGACTCCTAAACATACATGATTCGGCAAGGATGTTGTTGGAAGCATATCTGCCAGGATAAGTGAAATAAAAAAGAAACTGAAAAAATATACAATTGCATGACACATATTTATGTTCAAATGTTACAAAATTGGCAAACATATACTAGGAATCAGATGTACACTCCAGTGTCCAAACAAATTCGCCAAAGAAGCAACAAGGATGTCACAAAATTGTAGTTAAATATGGTTCACATGAGTTAGGAAACTCAACTAAGTAACTTTCATAGCAATACCTGCCAAGAGAAAACATTCTTTTCCAAGAATGTTTGAAAAGAGTTTTACCTTTTCTGTACATTTCTAAGTTGCATACCAGTTTGGAAACATATATATATCTGTTGAGGTTCTCGATTTTCAAGTATCTAAGTAGCATTAGGAAACACAATATGAATTAAGTATGAAAAACTCATTATAATATTAGCAAAGCAAACAAGAATAAAATTCATTAAAAAAAAACTTTTTAAGCCAGGGACAACATTTTTCTTATTACTTGCTTTTATTGATATTTTTGCAATACCTGCAGGAGATTATCAGATTTTTCCAATATGCTGATGGCCAAAATTTACACATCACCAATATAAATGAATAGAGAAAAACAGGATTAACAACCTGCACAACAGCTTTTTCCCCGTCAAGTTGTGCCATCTCCTAATCGTATATTAACAATTTCTTGATACTTGGGACCCTGAAATTATTTGGTAGAAGAGGCATTAAGAGGAAATCCAGGAACTTGAACTAAACATAAAAACCATGAAGTTATACAAATAACGGTGGTAAAACTAGCTGACTAAAACTAACAAAGCTATGCACCTTAACTTTCTCAAGAATGACCAGAGGACCTGCAACGCCAGCAACGGTCCTGTACTCTACATCAAGAAGAAAAGATCGCTGATCTAAATTCCATACCATGAAACCTATCATATGAAAGAAGATACAATACATTAAACAGAGTTTGCAATTTTAGGTTGCTTTCCACAGAAATTTTGCCATTTAAGAATTAGCAAAGATCACCAACTCCCTGATCTATACAAAAGAACAGCTTCAGGATCAATCCATGTACAAAAACAAATAAACCAACCAACCATGCCAGCCCCCCCAAACCAAAAAAAACACAGCCCCGGGGACACCTTGCGCCCCGCGCCAAAGCCCCCCCGACCACCGTGTCTCGCCCCGGCCCAGACCGCCCATCCCCCAAAATTCCATGCTCAAATACATCGAAGACAACAAAGAAACGAGAGATCGCTAGAGAAGAGATTGCTAGGGTTTCTGGGGAACGGACTGGGGAGGAAGAGAGAGATTAGGAAAGGGAAGGGCGCGGCACACCGGCGTCAGCTCGAACCAATCCCAGCCCTCCTTCGCCACCGCCTCCTTCATCTCTTCTCCCCTCCCCTCTCTCTCTCTCTCTCTCGCTCTCTCTTCTTGATTCTCGAAGGGGAGAAGAGAAGAGGAGAGGAGAGAGAATGGGTGAGGGGTTGGGGAGGAGGGAGAGAGAGAGAGCGAGAGATGTTGGGAAGAAAACCAAAGCGGAAAGTGAAGGACGCCGAAAAATTTTGGCGCTTTTAAGAGAGGGAAGTAAGAAATTTACAAGGGATGGCTAAAAATTTTGGCACCTGGTTTTTATTATTCAAAATTTTATATGTATATATGTATATTATTTAAAAAAATATTTAATAAAAAATATTTTTTAATAAAATATTAATTAAAAAATTTATTAACCATTTAAATTTTTTTATAAACTATTTAAATAATTATTAATATATAAAGTCATTATTTTTATGCTGTTTTAGTTGGATCGTTGAAAAAAAAAGCAGTATCTCATTTATCATTCTACATAAATGAGAAAAAAATCTAAATCAAATAAGATCAAGTATGGATTGGGACTAGGTTATACATGGATCTGACCTGACCTGAATAGCCCATTGGGTCAAGAAATTTGATCATATATTTGACCTGATTTTTTATTATATTGGGTTTGGGTTCAATATTAAGACCTGACCAAGGAACCGGGTCGAGTTGGGATCAAACATAACCCGATCTCGCCCTATACATTTGCAACCCTAAGTCCAAGTCTGAGAGGAAAGAAACTGGTGAGCAAGCGGCAGAAGCTTTGAAATTTGGATTTGTCCTAAGATCTTTAACCATTAGAATTTGATTTAGCGGTTCAAAAAAATATATTATCATTTGAAAATATATTTAATGGGAGATATTTTTTTAAAGGAAATATTAGTTGGAAGAACTATCAAGATCCAAGCCATGATCTCGATTTTTTTAAAGGAAATTTGTCCTAAGCTTCTTTGCCGACATTACATGTACACTTCGGTTGCGATCGATCCAAGCCATGATCTCGATCGGCGATGATCGATCTAACGGTTGTAATCCATCTGATCGGAGACGATCCGATGGTTGGATCGATCCAAGCCATGATCCCGATCGGTGATGATCGATCGGACCGTTGCAATCGATCCGATCAAAGACGATCCAACGGTTGCGATCGATCCAAGCCATGATCTCGATCGGTGATGATCGATCTGACGATTGCGATCCATCCGATCGAAGATGATCGATGGTTGCAATCGATCCATGCCATGATCCAGATCGGCGATGATCGATCCGACGGTTGCGATCCATCCGATCGGTGATGATCCGACGGTTGCGATCGATCCAAGCCATGATCTCGATCGGTGATGATCGATCTAACGGTTGCGATCGATCTGATCGGAGATGATCCGATGGTTGGATCGATCCAAGCCATGATCCCGATCGGTGATGATCGATCGGACCGTTGCAATCGATCCGATCGAAGATGATCCAACGGTTGTGATCGATCCAAACCATGATATCGATCGGTGATGATCGATCAGACCGTTGCGATCAATCTGATCGGCGATGATCTGACGGTTGTGATCGATCTAAGCCATGATCCCGATCAGCGATGATCGATCCGACAGTTGCAATCCATCCGATTGTCAATGATATCCGATGGTTGCGATCGATCCAAGCCATGATCCCGATCATAGATCATCGATACGATAGTTACGATCCATCCGATCGGCGATGATTCGATGGTTGCGATCGATCCAAGCCATGATCCCGATCGGCGATGATCGATCCAACAGTTGTGATCCATCCGATCGGCGATGATCTGACGGTTGCGATCGATCCAAGCCATGATCTCGATTGGCGATGATCGATCTAACAGTTGTGATCCATCTGATCGGAGACGATCCGATGGTTGGATCGATCCAAGCCATGATCCCGATCGGTGATGATCGATCAGACCGTTGCAATCGATCCGATCGAAGATGATCCAACGGTTGCGATCGATACAAACCATGATCTCGATCGGTGATGATCGATTAGATCGTTGCGATCACTCTGATCGGCGATGATCCGACGGTTGTGATCGATCCAAGCCATGATCCCGATAAGCGATGATCGATCCGACAGTTGCAATCCATCCGATTGTCGATGATATCCGATGGTTGCGATCCATCCGATCGGCGATGATCCGATGGTTGCGATCGATCCAAGCCATGATCCCGATCGATGATGATCGATCGGACCATTGCGATCAATCTGATCGGAGACGATCCGACGGTTGCGATCGATCCAAGCCATGATCCCGATCGGGGATGATCGATCCGATAGTTGCGACCATCCGATCGGCGATGATCTGATGGTTGCGATCGATCCAAGCCATGATCCCGATCGACGATGATCGATTGGACCGTTGCGATCAATCCGATACCTCGGTATTTTCTTTACAGAGGAAAGATATGATTCTCTATGATTTTCATGAAAATCGTAAGGAAAGACTTTTTTAGAAAAATATTGGCGGGTAATTTTATCTCCAAAAATTGATGATCAAGAAAAAGTCTTTTAAAAGGATAACTAAAAAAAGATATATATAATAATATTTTTATTATGTAAAGGAAAGATATGATTCTCTACGATTTTCATGAAAATCATAGGGAAAGACTTTTTCAGAAAAATATTGGCGGGTAATTTTGTCTCCAAAAATTTGATGATCAAGAAAAAGTCTTTTAAAAGGATAACTAAAAAAAGATATATACATAATAATATTTTTATTTAATATTATATTGCATAATAATATTGATAATAATATATAATATTCTATATTATTATAATAACTTTATAACATGTTCTATATACATTATGTATTACAATATAAGATTAATAAATTTATTAACAATATGATAATACATAATAAATCATAGTATACTGAAATATTATAATAAGTAATTTTATTATATAAAAAAATATTATATAATATATTTATTTTTATGTATTATATATAAATACATATTTACTATATATAATATATGTATAATAATATAGAATTAAAGAAACTATAGTAATTATTACTAAGAATATTATATATAACATGTTAACAATATAATAAATAACAATATAATTATAAATACAGTATAAGAAATAAATAATTATATTAATATATATTATTAATATCATATAAATATAATTAATATAAATATAGTAAATATAAAATTTAATTTTGGGAAAGGTATACATCCTTTCCCTACGATTTTCGTGACAATCGTAGGGAAAGGGTTGGATTTCTGAAAAAGGGTTTTTCCTACGATTTTTATTAAATTCGTAGGGAAATGTTGCCTATCTTTTCCTACGATCTTCATGAATATTGTAGGTAAAAGTCTGCATCCTTTCCATGAAAGGCTCTAGAGCCTTTCCCTACGATTTTGTGAAAATCGTAGGGAAAGACTCTGGACCTTTACCTACGATTTTTGTTAAAATTGTAGCGAAAGACTTTTTAAAAAAATAAAAAGTCTTTCCCTACGATTTTCAAAAAATCGTAGGTAAAGGCTCTAGATCTTTCCCTATGATTTTTTAAAAATCGTAGGGAAATATTTTTTTAGAAAAATTTTGGAGGGAGATTTTGCCTCCAAATTTTGGTATAGCTTTTCCCTACGATTTTCAAAAATTCATAGGGAAAGATCTAGAGCCTTTACCTACGATTTTTTAAAATCGTAGGGAAAGATCTTTTCAAAAAAATTTGAAGGGAGATTTTGCCTCCAAATTTTTGGTATAGCTTTTCCCTACGATTTTCAAAAATCGTAGGGAAAGGTTCTCGATCTTTCCCTACGAATTTTTGAAAATCGTAGGGAAAATCTTTTCCCTACGATTTTCTGAAAATTATAGGGAAAGATCCAGAGCCTTTCCCTATGATTTTTTGAAAATCGTAGGGAAAGGTTCTAACTTTACGACTATGGAATCTTTGCCTACGATTTTTAAAAAATCATAGGGAAATATATCTTTTGCCTACGATTTTAAAATCGTAGGTACGAAAATCGTAGGCAAAAGTCATTTTTCTTGTAGTGACCAGCCCACTCTTGTGAGTCCGCACGCCACGCCCTCAATGGCCAATTAACTTTTTATCACATTCTTTAGGGGCCTAGAAATACTTGAACTTGGGGGAGAGGGTAAAAATGATTACAATAGGTATAAATCAATTGATTTAATTTCAGATATATTCTTCATTCATATGCTGGCTGAGCATAAACGACACCATTCAATACCTTACCTTTTATACTAGCAAGAAAAGAAAAAAGATAGAAGAACCCAACAAAAATAATTGAATGTATCTACAGTCTTATGCAAAAAATGCAACCAGAAATTAAGGATGGGTGGTTCAGTGCACAACAAACGACGAGAGCACTGCAGCTCCCTATAAAGCCATTAGATTAGAAGATATAGCTGCCAGGGAGCTTGGTTCATAACCGTGCACCCTAAAGCGATAGATGCACGTATGATATGAACTCCCATGGTTGGAGGTAAAGTCTAGTCACACCTTGTTGACCACCACACCCAACTCATGAGCTATCTCGACGTTGAAGGTCTGCGCATTGATCTTCTCCAGGTCATAAGAGAACTCACTCAAGCGGTACACCTTGACTTGGCTAGATGGGTCATCATCATCATCATCTGATTTAAACCATGCAGAGACCCGACAATCCTTGGGGGCATTACTCTTGTCATAAGCCACGCTCTGCGCACATACCATATAAAAAGAGGCATCAGCGATAATTAGGCATTATATTAATTAATAGAAAAGAAAAAGTTAAAAGAAACAAGCACTAAGTTCCAAATGCCTCAAAATATAGCCATAAAGGAAAAATGAATAGAACAATTGGAGCAAAAACATACCTTAGATACATGCTCCAGTGTGACAGCCTCAGGTATAATCCATGTTCTGAGCCTAATCTCAACAAATCCACTACTTCCTTGCAAGGGAAAATATTAACCAGGCTCCCCATAACTTGGCTCCAGCATTTTTTGGGCACTAGGGTGAACTCCATTTCCAATTATAAAAACACGAAGCCAACTGTTCACTCCCTGAAAACCATGAGGCTCTGAATGACTGACCACCCTGGCCCCACCAGAAGCTAAAGCATAATCAACCCTTCCAAGTCCATCGGCTGCATGCCTTTCAATCTCTTTCACATTGCTACTTTCTCTTCAATATGCTTTCTAAGTTCCCTTGCTTGGGATCCATCAGTCTTAACTTTCAACTTCTTCAACTCCTTCTCCAACATTGCTACTTTCTCTTCAATTTGCTTTCTAAATTCCCTTGCTTGGGATCCATCAGTCTTAACTTTCAACTTCTTCAACTCCTTCTCCAACATTGTTACTTTCTCTTCAATTTGCTTTCTAAGTTCCCTTGCTTGGGATCCATCAGTCTTAACTTCCAACTTCTTCAACTCCTTCTCCAACATTGCTACTTTCTCTTCAATTTGCTTTCTAAGTTCCCTTGCCATGATCCCAAGCTCATTTCCAATTTTTCGATCTATGGCTTCTACATGAACTTGCAACATGTTAGCTATTTTCTTTAAAGATGGCTCAATTTCAGAAACCTGGCCCTCATAATCCAAAGCAAGAAATGGTGAGTTAGTATTGTCTCCAATCCTACCAGCCAATCTCCAAACTGTCTGCCCCAGCCATAAAAGAGCTACTAGAAGCAAACAAATCTTGGTTAGAATGCTAAGAACAGTTTGTCACTTTGCTTTTCGCCACTTCGGGATAGCTCTTTTATGCCGTGACAAGTTTTTGGATCTCTCAACAATAGATTCTTCCCTATTTGTGTGGCTTGGATCCTTTCCATTAACAATCATCTTATCCTCATTAACTCCTCCTTCAGTAAGCACATAAAGCCTTGATTTCTTCTCTATAACTTCCATCGTTCTTCTCCTAGCATTTGGCTTTAAAGATACATTATTATTGGCAGGATTTGCTTCCATTGAAGCAATGGTGGAAGCATACACAAGAAGCAATCTAAGAAAGATGAAAATAATAAATAAAGATTTTGAGGACAAAAGACTGAATATCTCTCATAGCTAAAGCTAAAGAAGCAATGAATTAAATTGAAGGGAAAAAAGAAATAACTAATAACAGATTCAACCGCCCGTAAAACTAAAACATATACATTTCCTAAGAAAAATAAATTTGCAACAAAAACTCCTTTAGAAAAAGTTCAATCAACCAACAAACAAAAAAATTGCAGAAAATTAATTAAAATTGATGATATAGCAAGACAATCAAAAAAATTAATATGATATTTTTAATATTTTTATGCTCTTTAAACCTAAGAAGAAGGTTTTATTGAATGAGATAACTAGAAAGGAATGGAATTTTTATAAGACAATCAAAAAAATAAAAAAGTATGCATCTAAAACAATCCTAAAATTACTGACCATTATTATAGGTTTCATCAACCAAGTCTTTAAGACTGAACATCTAATTTGCAGGGGATGTTACCTAAAATCCACGGGTTCAAAGACTCATAATTCAATATATGAGATCCTCTGCTGCTTTGGCTGAGATAGTAGTGATGAGTTGATTATGTGTTAATTAGAACAGGCTAGGATTTTTCAGATTCATGCACGGCTCATTCCTCCTATGTTCTCTTTTACAAGAATAAACATAAGATTAAGTTAACAATTCTGCATCATGTTCTTGCTACAGCCTAATCTGAACCGAATTTGTTCCAAAAACATTAAGAAATTTAAATTTCTATGGATTGTAGATCTTTGGCTCTTCCTGGATTCCGAACTTGTGTCTACGAGACTGCCCTCTTTTGCTTTTACATACCATTAGTTTCTTTGTGTGAATTGAAACAAGAGTGCTAAAATATTCTCCAATATCCTGGGAAAAAGTGACACACAAATGCAAATTTGTTCCACTTTTTCTAGCCCTGGCCAGATAAAAATAAACACCAAAGTGTAAACAACTTGGAGGATCATCGCCGGCATATATGCATGCAAGCCATGTAATTTTGTGCAAATAAACTAATTAAACATGGCTTAATTTAATTTGCCGACTGCAAGGATGGGCCGGCATAAGTCAATGACAAACGATTATAATTTATATAATGAAATGTTTGCTGCGGTCCCATAAATATTGAGTGCTCCAAGATTTTAAGGCAAATTAATTAATGCACTTGATATTATTAATTGATGCAACAAGTCATATATGATCAGCGAAGCATTGCACTGATCAATCCATTGCTTTGTCTTTCACGCAAAGTAGATGTCGTAGGAATTAATGAATTAAAGGGTGGAATTAATTCAGTTGTAAGAGCTGGAGGGAAAAGCACCAATGTAATTTGACCAAGTTCAAATACTTTGGAGGCACCACAAGATCTCCAAATGTAATTTGATCTATTAAGTTCGTCAATTAATGTTCATCGATAATCTATGAATGTACATAATTAAGTGCACATTAATAACTCCAAATTAAGCAACCTCCTCGATCCTCCAAATTAAATACCCTCAATGGCCAATTAATTTTTTATCACGTTCTTTAGGGGCCTAGAAATACTTGAACTAGGGGGGAGGGTAAAAATGATTACAATAGATATAAATCGATTGATTTAATTTCAGATATATTCTTCTTCATGTGCTGGTTGAGCGTAAACGACACCATTCAATACCTTACCATTTATATTAGCCAAAAAAGAAAAAAGATAGAAGAACCCAACAAAAATAATTGAATGTATCTACAGTTCCCCCCATTAACGAAGCAGTAGGGAGGAGACTTGTGCAAAAAATGCAACCAGGAATTGAGGATGGGTGATTCAGTGCTCAACAAACGATGAGAGCACTGCAGCTCCCTATAAAACCATTAGATTAGAAGATATAGCTGCCAGGGAGCTTGGCTCATAACCGTGCACCCTAAAGCGATAGATGCACGTATGATCTGAACTCTTATGGTTGGAGGTAAAGTCTAGTCGCACCTTGTTGACGACCACACCCAACTCATGAGCTGTCTCGATGTTGAAGGTCTGCGCATTGCTCTTCTCCATGTCATAAGAGAACTCACTCAAGCGGTACATCTTGACTTGGCTAGATGGGTCATCATCATCATCTGATTTAAACCATGCAGAAACCCGACAATCGTTGGGGGCACTGCTCCTGTCATAAGCCACGCTCTGCGCACATACCACATAAAAGGAGGCATCAGCGATAATTAGGCATTATATGAATTAATAGGAAAGAAAAAGTTAAAAGAAACAAGCACTAAGTTCCAAATGCCTCAAAATATAGCTATAAAGGAAAAATGAAAAGAACAATTGGAGCAAAAACATACCTTAGATACATGCTCCAGTGCGACAGCCTCAGGTATAATCCCTATTCTGAGCCTAATCTCAACAAACCCACTACTTCCTTGCAAGGGAAAACATTGGCCAGGCTCCCCATAACTTGGCTCCAGCATTTTGTGGGCACTAGGGTAAACTCCATTTCCAATTATAAAAGCACGAAGCCAAATGTTCACTCCCTGAAAACCATGAGGCTTTGAATGACTGACCACCCTAGCCCCACCAGAAGCTAAAGCATAATCAACCCTTCCAAGTCCATCGGCTGCATGCCTTTCAATCTCTTTCTTAACAAGATCCCTAGCAAAAGACATAATTTGGTCCAAATGAACATCACTATCACTACCATCTAGTTTTCTAGCAAGCTCATCCTGAAATATTTCAAATTCTTTCTTTGAAAGCAGACCCATATCCTTGAATTCAGTCAAAGACTTGTCTAAACCATTAGTCTTAACTTCAAACTTCTTCAACTCCTTCTCCAACGTTGCTACTTTCTCTTCAATATGCTTTCTAAGTTCCCTTGCTTGGGATCCATCAGTCTTGACTTTCAACTTCTTTAACTCCTTCTCCAACATTGCTACTTTCTCTTCAATTTGCTTTCTAAATTCCCTTGCTTGGGATCCATCAGTCTTAACTTCCAACTTCTTCAACTCCTTCTCCAACATTGTTAATTTCTCTTCAATTTGCTTTCTAAGTTCCCTTGCTTGGGATCCATCAGTCTTAACTTCCAACTTCTTCAACTCCTTCTCCAACATTGCTACTTTCTCCTCAATTTGCTTTCTAAGTTCCCTTGCATGATCCCAAGCTCATTTCCAATTTTTCAATCTACGGCATCCACCTGAACTTGCAACATGTTAGCTATTTTCTTTAAAGATGCCTCAATTTCAGAAACCCGACCCTCATAATCCAAAGCAAGAAATGGTGAGTTAGTATTGTCTCCAATCCTACCAGCCAATCTCCAAACTGTCTGCCCCAGCCATAAAAGAGCTACTAGAAGCAAACAAATCTTGGTTAGAATGCTAAGAACAGTTTGCCACTTTGCTTTTCGCCGCTTCGGGATAGCTCTTTTATGCCGTGACAAGTTTTTAGATCTCTCAACAACAGATTCTTTCCTATTTGTGTGGCTTAGATCCTTTCCATTAACAATCATCTTATCCTTATTAACTCCCCCTTCAGTAAGCACATAAAGCCTTGATTTCTTCTCTACAACTTCCATCATTCTTCTCCTAGCATTTGGCTTCAAAGATGCATTATTATTGACAGGATTTGCTTCCATTGAAGCAATGGTGGAAGCAGAGACAAGAAGTAATCTAAGAAAGATGGAAATAATAAATAAAGATTTTGAGGACAAAAAGACTGAACATCTCTCATAGCTAAAGCTAAAGAAGCAATGAATTAAATTGAAAGGAAAAAAGAAATAACAAATAACAGATTCAACCGCCCGTAAAACTAAAACATATACATTTCCTAAGAAAAACAAATTTGCAACAAAAACTCCTTTAGAAAAAGATCAATCAACCAACAAACAAAATGTTAATCTATAAAATCTGCAAATAAAACCAGAAAACTAAAAAAATGTCTCAATAAATATTTCTTTAAATTTGTTTACAATATGGATCAAACTTTCCATCATTAAAAAGATGCATTAATGTCCAAAGAATTGAAGGGTGGCCACCAAAACTCACCAATGCATCTCTTCCTAGTTTTTTATTTTTTTTTCAACCATTATCTAAGTGCATCTTCTAGAGGTACATTATTGCTATACAAACATAATAAACTTATCGCATAGTTAACTAATAAATTAAAGAAACTTGATATAATAAACTAAATGTTTATTTCTTTAAAAAATTTATATGACATGCAAATATAAATAATCAACAAAGAGATAGAGAAAAAAATCTCATCGGATCCTTAACATCACTGCAAATGACTACATTAAAAGCACCGATAACAAATTTTTTATTATGATTTAAAAGAACCCTTCTTAAAAAAATACTAATAATAAAATTCTTTCTCAAGATTCTAAAACAATCCTTCTTAAAAAAAAGCACTGATAACACAACAGAACAGATTGATTCAAAAAAAAAAATTACAAAAAAGAGCCAAGTGGAGAAATACCGTATGTGTGAGGACCAATCGATCGCACAGGAGGCTTAGGCTCTGCATGGTCGCGCCAAGGCGTACGGGTGTGAAGACCGATCGCAGGCTCAGCTTGATCTCGGCATACGGGTGTAAAGACCGATCGCAGGCTCTGCATGGTCGCCGAGGAGATCAAGCGCCAAGGCGAGAGCAGTTGGATTTCTTTTGCGAGGGGATGGAAGAATTTATAGAAGGGGGCCGCCAATTCCTTCATTTTTGATTTCTAAAGGGATTGCATTTTCCTTTTTTATAGGAGGGATGCCACGTGTGGCCTGGGTCCCGCGAGCTCAATCGCACTTATGCTGGTTGTCCGAGCGTTGTTACATTGACGCGTCCGTTCTTTTATTATATTTATCCCTCCGCCAACGAGGGATAGCAGTCTCTCCGTCTCCGGTTTGGATTAGGATTACTGCATTAATTTATGGTATATAATTAATATATATTTATATAATAATATATAAATTATTGGGTAATGGGCCAAATGTTGGGTAATGGGCCAAATGTTGGGTAATGGGCCAAAATAAGCCTTGAATACCCTAATGGGCCTTGAAAGCCCATTACCTCTTTATGTGTGTGAATGAGAAATTGCGGGGACATTTAGTCCCACATCGAAAAAATCAAGAAAGGAAGGTTTACTTATAAGGAAACCACTTTTTTGAAGCTTAAGTTCCTTAGGCTCACCATAAGTGGAGAGCTTGAGGATGATGTGTAGCATCACCCTTGTGCATGTGCACGAGCATGTGCGAAGGGCACAATGGGTGCTTTGTAGGTGCACTTTGCACGTGCGCATCATCGCGAGGAGCTTGAGGGGCTTTAAATTTTTTCTAGATCAGAGAATCTGACGGTGGAGACTGATCGGATCAAGATAAGGGGCTGAAATCAATTGATCATTGATCGATCGGATGAAGGATCGAGATGCGGTGATCAAATAACAATCGCGATCATGATCCAACGGTTGACACCCGTCGGCTAACCAGTCGACAGGATGGTTGGTTGACCAGTCAACAGGATGGTTGGTTGACCAGTTAACATCCGGTCAAGCCGAAAGACCAAAGAAATTCTTTGGCACAGACTTCAAGAAGTGGCAACAGAAGATGTTGTTCTACCTCATAACTCTGAATCTGGTCAGAGTGCTGACTGAAGATCTGCCTGTCCTAAAGGAAGGGGAGATCGACAAGCAAGTCATTGCTGCAGTAGATGTATGGAAGCACTCAGACTTCCTTTGCAAGAACTACATCTTGAATGGTCTGGATAATACCCTGTACAATGCGTACAGTAGTATTGCTACTGCCAAGGAGTTATGGGCATCCCTGGACAAAAAGTATAAGATAGAGGATATTGGATACAAGAAGTTTGTGGTTGAAAGGTTCTTAGACTACAAAATGGTCGACCACAAAATAGTTATGGAGCAAATCCAAGAGCTCCAGATTATCCTGCATGAGATACATGCAGAGAGAATGTCTCTCAGCGAGTCATTCCAAGTAGCTACTATCATAGAAAAACTACCACTACTGTGGAAGGACTTCAAGAACTACCTGAAGCATAAGCAGAAGGAGATGAGACTTGAAGACCTAATTATCTGCATGAGGATCGAGGAGGACAATAAGAGCCAACCTCATAGAAGGAAGAAAGAAACACAAGTTTCCAAGCGAAGGCTTTAAATAGAAGAAGGGCAATCCAAAGAAATATAAGTTCAAGGGAAAGTGCTTTGTCTATGAAAAGCAAGGACACAAATCCAAGGACTGTCGTTTCAAGGATAAAGAAAAGAAAGAATTCAACGTTACTGAAACCCTATCCAAAGAGGTATCCGAGATGATGTTGTCAGCAGTTGTATTTGAAGCAAATTGATAGAGATATAGACTAAAAGATATGCTTTATGTTATGTCTTTATATTTTAATGAGAATTCATTTTGAGCAATGTATGCCATTTACTATATATGTGCATGTGTCTAGTATTTACAAAGAGTATTTGATCTAGTGTGTAGAGTACGGCTTACACATAGAAGACTAGATCATCGGTTCTTTTGGAATACAAGTTTATTGTTCACAGTTTTAGATGGAATTGGACACACCATCAGTAGAACTGTAGCATAAATTTTTAGTAGGTCTGTCTTGACTACGGGGAATGGTTTATTCTAACTATTTGTGCTAGTACACTTTGTGTGTATTGAACAGGACCCAGTTGAGATAATTATTTTATACTGACTTTATAAAATAATTTAAAACTCATGAATATTATGATTACTTATGCTTTTAATCCGAATTATATTTCTAGACACGTGTATGTAGTAATTATTGCTTTGATTACACATAGAGCGAGATTCTATATGAGTCAATAAACTCAATGGGTTGGGCAATAACATTATATATATGGTAAATATTAATAGTTAAAGAAAACCACGTCCTGATAAATTGGATTGATGATATCCCCTTGAGGAAGCTTATAAGTTTTGATTGTATCAAATCTTGCAAGTGGATTTAAATCCGATACATCAAATAAGTTAAGTGGATAGGTCTCAAGGATAATAAAAACTAATTAAATTATATTGTCAGTAATTAAATTTAATTGATGGATATCTGTAATCTTAACATGGGGAGATAATAAGTATTTAATATTAAAGGCTTGAAAATATAAATTCGAATATGATTAGGAGTATAATTATAATTCTTTAGTAGAATGAATTGTAATTTACGTAATTGAATCCTAACCCGGGGTAGGATTGAGAGATTTAATTACGTGGGAAGTCCTTTTCATATTTGCCTATTGGTCCATGTTGTAGCCCTATAAATACCATCTCAGTTGGTTGCTAGGAAAAACATTTTTTTGAAGAAAGAAAAACAAGAAACCCTAGGACGACCAAGAGATCCCACCATCTTGTGAGAGAAAGAATGTATTTTCAGGAATACGGCGGAAGGCTAAAGGTTGAGGTTGAGCAATCGAATCAAAGTGATCCAAAGTTCAAATCTGAAGGTATGATCTTGTACTCATAGATTAGAACGGTAAAAGTTTTTTTTGTATTACTCATATACGCTATAGCCGAGATCTTGGGGGTATTCCTGTTTAAGGAAGCGTAGGATCATTGTAATATTTCATAGCATGTATGCTCCAGTTTAAAGAGGCCTAGGATCATTGTAATATTTCTTAGATCTATTTTTTTTGTATTGCTCATATACGCTATGTGTTTTGATTTAATATTACTTAGATCTGTTTTGTATACTCCGGTTTAAGGAGGCGTAGGATCATTGTAATATTTCATAGCATGTATGCTCCGATTTTTTGAGAGCTTTGTGATTGTAAATACGTAGCATGTGAACTCCTACATGGAGGCATAGGATTTATGTAATCTGGTGCGGCTCTGATGGAGGAAGAAGACCTGCTGCAATTTGAATGATAGGATTCTGAGAAGAATTCATTGCAGATAGGATTCTAAGGAGAATCCGTTGCAGATAGGATTCTAAGGAGAATCCGTTGCATGATAGGATTCTAAAGAGAATCCGTTGCAGATAGGATTCTAAGGAGAATCCGTTACAGATCAGGATTCTAAAGGAAAATCCGAAGCGCGAAGGGATCGGAAGGAGCTGATTTCGTTTAGGTTTTGGGGCACTGCCCCAAACCCCGCGGGGGGCCAATCCCCAGACCCCCGTATGTGAAGCGGCAAATCGTCGAGCAAAGTAGCAATCATGATGCAACAGGGATCTTCATCTGCGTGGAGAATTTTGACCATAATAATAGGGATTTTATTTATCTTGTTTATATGGGTTATGTTGCATACTTGATTGTTTATCCTTTTGTTCTTATGTCTATAACTAGGAGAACATGGTTAATTGGATAATCAATTGCTGTTTGTGTTTTGATATATATTCAAAATTCCAAGACTAGTGTGAACATGTGCAACTAGAGAGTAAAATTTATTTCTAATTTTAATTTAATTTTTTTTAAATTTAAGGGAATTAAGAGTTTTATTTGTTGCATATATATATATATATATATCGACCACTACTATGGGATTTTGAATTTATAAGATAATCAAACACAAGTTTTATAACCCTCAAAATATTGTTTAAATAACTAAGTGGGAGAGAAATTAATCACATTTAAATTCCATGGTCCATCACTTGTTTATTGGTGAGGTAGTTAATTTCACGTGTTGGCATTAGTGCTTTCCTCCCCATAGGATGAAATTGATTGCTAGCTCACCAAGAATAATCCCTAGTAATTGTTAATGTTGGATTACCTCTCCATCTGAGGGATCCACCATGGGACAATGGATCTAGGATTGAGTGATGGTATACACTTAGGTATAAATATTAGTATCCTCCCCATCGGAGTCACTACAAATATTTATATGACCAAATTTAGCCAGCTAATTAATTTTACTTGGTATGTTACCTTTTACCTAGATAGTAAAATTAATAGGTTTTATCTGTCTAGATAAATGATGAGTAGTAGACGTCCTTCCATCGAGGCATACTATTCAAAATGTACTAGGCTGCTGGCAAATTCTTTTATTATGTAGTGGTTGAGGGGCCCTACTTATAATTTTGAATTTAAAGTTTATTGCTCATTATATCTTATTTGATGTATGAATGATTCTCAGGATTAAAATGTCTTCTTTCAATCCACTTGTTGTGATACTCAAAGAAAACAAATTGACTGGTCCTAATTACATTGATTGGAAAAGAAACCTATATAGTGTTAACTGCAGAAGGGTACAAGTATGTGCTCACTCAGGTCTGTCCTGCAGTGCCCGGTGAAGGGGCTTCAGATGAGGAGTCCCAAGCTTACCGTAAGTGGATTAAGGCTGATGAGATGGCACGGTGTTACATATTGGCATCTATGTCAAATGTTCTGCAACATCAGCATCAATCTATGCCCTCTGCCTATGACATGATGTTCAACCTCAAAGAAATATTTGGGGATCAGAGTCGTGCGGCTAGGAAGACTGCGATGAAAGAACTGATGAACACTAATATGGCTGAAGGAACTCCTGTTAGGGATCATGTTCTAAAGATGATTAGTCTTCTGAATGAACTGGAGATCCTTGGAGCGAAGATGGATGGGGAAACCCAGGTCGATATTATTCTCCAGTCCCTACCTGCTTCTTTTAAGCAGTTATGCCTAAATTATACTATGAACAAAATAAATTTTTCACTGGCAGAGCTACTTAAAGAACTTCAGGTAGCATAGAGTTTCATTAAGAAGCCTGCAGTTGCTATGATTACTGAAAAAGGTTCTTCTTCAAAGTCTTATGCTAAGAAGAAGAAAAAGGTTCAGAAAAAGAAACAGCATCAGGCCCCACAGCCCAATGGGGAAATAAAAAAGAAGGGAAAGTGCTTCGTCTGCAAGCAGCCAGGTCACTAGAAGCAGCAATGTCCAGTTTGGCTTGCCAGGAAACAAGCTAGAGGTATATCTCATTCACTTATAGTTGAAATTTGTTTAGTGGTGTTATCTACCAGTGGCTGGTGTGTAGATACGGGAGCCACTAATCATGTTTGCAATTCTTTGCAGGGGTTCCAGCAGACCCGGCAGCTAAGTGATGGGGAGATTTACATATTTCTGGGAGATGGCACGAGAGTGTCAGAAGTTGCAGTGGAAGATTTTAGCTTTTCTTTTAGTAGAAATAGAATTTTAATATTAAAGGACTATTTTTTTGTACCTTCAATTAGAAGGAATTTAATTTCAGTTTCTAAGTTAGTTGATGATGGATATTCAGTTTATTTTAATGACTCTGCTGTTATTAAGAAAAATAAACATTTATCTATTCTGGTACATTGGTGGATGGTCTTTATATTATTAATCATGTTTCTCCTACTGTGCAACTAAATGAAGTGAATAACTATAATAGACCATGTAAGAGAAAACATCCTTCTGAAATGAATCAAACTTATCTTTGGCACTTGCGCCTAGGTCATATAAATCTAAGACAGATTTCTAGACTGGTTCAAGATGGACCATTAGGTTCATTGGAAGTAGAGGCATTACCGGTCTGTGAATCTTGCTTAAAAGGAAAAATGACCAAGCGGCCATTCTCGGCCAAAGGCAATAGAGCTAAGGAGATATTAGAATTGGTTCACTCTGATTTGTGTGGCCCAATGAACATCCAAGCTAGATGTGGTTTTGAGTACTTTGTCACTTTTATTGATGATTACTCAAGATATGGGTATATTTATCCGATGCGCCGTAAGTCTGAATGCTTTGAAAAATTTAAAATTTTTAAGGCAGAAACGGAGAACCGTCATAGTAAAAATATCAAGATACTACGATCCGATCGTGGTGGCGAGTACCTCTTAAGGGAGTTCACAGATTACTTATTAGATGCTGGGATTGAATCCCAGTTATCTACACCTGGTACGCCATAGCAGAATGGTGTAGCTGAAAGAAGGAATATGACTCTTATGGATATGGTTAGATCTATGATGAGTTATTCAGACTTACCTATTTCGTTTTGGGGATATGCATTAGAGACAACTGCATATATTCTTAACTTGGTACCATCTAAGTCAGTACCTAAGACACCCACAGAACTGTGGACTGGGCGCAAGCCTAGTCTAAGACATGTTCGGGTTTGGGGTTGTCCAGCACATGTACTAAAAGGCAAACCATATAAGTTAGAATCAAGGACAGATGTATGCTTCTTTGTTGGATATCCTAAAGGAACAAAAGGTGGTTTATTTTATTGTCCTAAGGATCAGAAGGTCATTGTTAGCACCAATGCCCGATTCTTAGAGGAGGACTACATTATAGACCACAAACCCAGAAGTAAAAATGCTCTAGAAGAGTTGAGAGGCGATAAAACTAGACTGGCTCCTTTAATACCAATAGTACAAGCAGAAACACCACAAGAAAGTGGGTTCCCAAACTTCCCATTAACTATTCGTAGTTGGAGTAGTATAGTAACACGAACTGACCCTGAACTAGTATAAAAGGACACCATTAATGCACCAGTTTTAGAACCAGTGCAGGTTCATGGAGCACAAGGATCAGAGTCAGATCGTATTACTACAAGCACATACAATCAGGTTGTGCCTCGTCGTAGTGGGAGGGTTGTAAATCCACCTGAACGGTATATGTTCTTTAGAGAGTCATATGACAGAATCTCTAATGAACTGAATACCGAACCCAGTAGCTACAATGAAGCATTACAGGATAAAGATGCAACTCTTTGGCAAAATGCTATGAAATCAGAGATAGAGTCTATGCACTTTAATCAGGTCTGGGATCTTATAGAACCACCCGAAGGAGTAAAACCCATCGGATGCAAGTGGATCTATAAGAAGAAGAGAGGAGCAGATGGGAAGGTGGAAACCTTCAAGGATAGTCTAGTTGCAAAAGGTTTTACTCAGAAAGAAGGGATCGACTATGAGGAAACCTTTTCACCAGTAGCTATGCTTAAGTCTATCCGGATTCTCTTATCCATTGCAGCTCATTTCGATTACGAAGTTTGGCAAATGGATGTCAAGACGGCTTTTCTTAATGAAAATCTTAACGAGTGCATTTACATGATGCAACCAGACGGTTTTATAGTAAAAGGCCAGGAGCATTGGTGTGCAAGGTTAAGAGGTCCATTTATGGACTTAAGCAGGCATCTAGATCTTGGAATACTTGTTTTGATCAAGCTATTAAATCTTATGGTTTTGATCAAAGTCCTGACGAGTCATGTATGTACAAGAAGCGTGATGGAAAAACTTTGGTGTTTCTGGTGCTATATGTGGATGACATCTTACTTATTGGAAATGATATAGGAGTGTTATCTTCGGTCAAGGTATGGTTATCTGGACAATTTGATATGAAGGACTTGGGAGAAGCAAGTCACATCCTAGGGATCAAGCTTTTGCGAGATCGCAAGCAAAGGATGATATGCTTATCTCAAGCCACTTATATCGATAAAATTCTCACCCGGTTTGGTATGCATAATTCTAAGAAAGGATTTCTTCCTTTCAGGCATGGAATTTCTCTATCTAAGGATCAGTGTCCTAAGACACCTGAAGAGATAGAAAATATGAAGGCAGTTCCTTATGCTTCTGCAGTAGGAAGCCTAATGTATGCTATGCTATGTACTAGACCTGATATCTGTTTTGCCGTAGGCATGGTTAGTAGATTTTAGTCTAACCCTGGGTGAGAACATTGGACTGTAGTAGAACATATAATTAAGTACCTGAAAAGGACTAAAGATTATATGCTAGTTTACCAAGCAGATAGTCTTATGCCTATAGGATATACAGATTCGGACTTCCAATCAGATAATGAATCTAGGAAATCAACCTTGGGATATGTGTTCACTTTAGGTGGTGGAGCCATTAGTTGGAGAAGTGTGAAGCAAACTTGTGTTGCTGACTCTACCATGGAAGCTGAGTATGTGGCTGCATC
The DNA here is from genome assembly GCA_900491605.1 of Calamus simplicifolius. NCBI lineage: Eukaryota > Viridiplantae > Streptophyta > Magnoliopsida > Arecales > Arecaceae > Calamus > Calamus simplicifolius. The sequence goes on from UESW01003832.1 coordinate 599,397, forward strand.
TGAGGCTGCAAAAGAGGCTGTTTGGCTTAGAAACTTTCTTTTGGATCTTAGTGTGATACCTTCAGTGCAATTACCTATTACACTTTATTGTGATAATAGTGGGGCAATTGCTAATTCGAAGGAACCCATGACCCATAAGAAATCTAAACATATTGAGCGTAAGTATCACCTGATACGTGACATCGTGCAAAGAGGTGACGTGCTGGTGACCATTTTAATGAGAATTCATTTTGAGCAATGTATGCCATTTACTATATATGTACATGTGTCTAGTATTTACAAAGAGTATTTGATCTAGTGTGTAGAGTACGGCTTACACACAGAAGACTAGATCATCGGTTCTTTTGGAATACAAGTTTATTGTTCACAGTTTTAGATGGAATTGGACACACCATCAGTAGAATTGTAGCACAAATTTTTAGTAGGTCTGTCTTGACTACGAGGAATGGTTTATTCTAACTATTTGTGCTAGTACACTTTGTGTGTATTGAACAGGACCCAGTTGAGTTAATTATTTTATACTGACTTTATAAAATAATTTAAAACTCATGAATATTATAATTGCTTATGCTCTTAATCCGAATTCTATTTCTAGACACGTGTATGTAGTGATTATTGCTTTGATTACACATAGAGTGAGATTCTATATGAGTCAATAAACTCAGTGGGTTGGGCAATAACATTATATATATGGTGAATATTAATAGTTGAAGGAAACCACGTCCTAATAAATTGGATTGATGATATCCCCTTGAGGAAGCTTATAAGTTTTGATTGTATCAAATCTTGCAAGTGGATTTGAATCCGATACATCAAATAAGTTAAGTGGATAGGTCTCAAGGATAATAAAAACTAATTAAATTATATTGTCAGTAATTAAATTTAATTGGCGGATATATGTAATCTTAACGTGGGGAGATAATAAGTATTTAATATTAAAGGCTTGAAAATATAAATTTGAATATGATTAGGAGTATAATTATAATTTTTTAGTAGAATGAATTGTAATTTACGTAATTGAATCCTAACCCGGGGTAGGATTGGGAGATTTAATTACGTGGGAAGTCCTTTTCATATTTGCCTATTGATCCCTGTTGTAGCCCTATAAATACCATCTCAGTTGGTTGCTAGGAAAAACATTTTTTTGAAAAGAAAAACAAGAAACCCTAGGACGGCCAAGAGATCCCACCATCTTGTGAGAGAAAGAAGGTATTTTCAGGAATACGGCGGAAGGCTAAAGGTTGAGGTTGAGCAATCGAATCAAAGTGATCCAAAGTTCAAATCTGAAGGTATGATCTTGTACTCATAGATTAGAACGGTAAAAAAAATTTTTGTATTACTCATATACGCTATAGCCGAGATCTTGGGGGTATTCTGCGTTCCCCAATAAAAATGGTTGACAAAGCAAATGAATGGTACATAGACACTGGAGCTACCAGACATGTCTGCTATGATAAGAGTATGTTCTCATCATATACTCCTATCAATGGTAGAAATTTGGTCATGGGTAACTCCGCTACATCCAAGATAGAAGGACTTGGCCGCATTGTTATGAAGATGACATCTGGCAAGGAGTTTCTACTTAATGATGTGCTACATGTCCCTGACATCCGGAAGAATCTCATATCAGGCTCCCTCCTAAGCAAACATGGCTTTAGGATGGTCTTTGAGTTTGATAAATTTGTACTCATTAAGGGAAGGATATTTATTGGAAGGGGTTACTTGAATAATGGATTATTCAAGGTAAATGTAATGACTGTACATAGAAATCTTGAAATAAATAAAGCTTCTTCTTCTGCTTATATGATTGATTCTTCTTGTTTATGGCATGATAGATTAGGACATGTGAATTTTAATTCATTACGAAAATTAATAAAATTAGAATTATTACCTAATTATGAAATTGATTCACATTACAAGTGTGAAGTGTGTGTTGAAGCTAAGTTAGCAAAAACACCATTTTCAGCAGTTGAAAGAAATACTGAACCTCTTGACTTAATTCACAGTGATTTATGTGACTTAAAGTCAGTTCAAACTAGAGGAGGTAAAAAGTATTTTATAACATTTATTGATGATTCAACAAGATACTGCTATGTGTATCTACTAAAATCTAAAGATGAGGCTTTAGAAATGTTTAAATGTTATAAGAATGAAGTTGAAAATCAACTTGGCAAAAAGATTAAGGCCATAAGGAGTGATAGAGGTGGTGAATACGATGCACCTTTTGATGAATTCTGTCAAGAGCATGCATTATTCATTAAACTACTGCTCCTTATTCGCCTCAATCTAATGGAATTACAGAACGTAAAAACCACACATTAAAAGAAATGATGAATGCTATGTTAATAAATTCTGGTACACCACAGAATTTATGGGGAGAAGCAATTCTCTCAGCAAATCATATTCTTAATAAGATACCTCTTAAGAAGAAGGAAGTTACTCCATATGAGTTATGGAAAGGAAAGAAGCCTTCTTATAATTACTTAAGAGTATGGGGGTGTCTAGCTAAAGTAGCTATTTCGGACCCCAAAAAGGTTAAACTAGGACCTAAAACTAGGGGTGCAACTCGGGCTCATGAAACTCGGGTTTTCCTCAACCCTAACCCTAACCCTATTTGTAAAATGTCAACCCTAACCTAACCCTAACCCTATTTGTAAAACCTCAACCCTAACCCTATTTTTAAAAATCATATTCTGGCTGAGTTTCAGGTTAGAATTCGGGTTGATGAGAAAAAAAATAAAATATTTTTTTAAAGTAAATAAACATCGAATTATGGATCCCAAAGATAAAAAAATAAAATTCTTTGCCTAACGCATAAGCTAGACACGGGGCTTTAACATTGTATTAAAAAAAAAAGGTCTTAACTGAAACAAAGAAGAGAAGGAGGTGTCGTAAACAAAGAAGAGGAGGAGGCAGAAAGTGAAACGAAATGTACGGGTAGTCCACCTTTATGTTTGTCCTTTTTCTCGCTTGCGACCGATGGCCTTGCCCTTCTCGCCCTCAAGTTGGCCATCTCGTCCGACCCGATTGGCGCCTTCAACGCCCCCAAAATTATGATGCCGATAAGCTACCCTCGTTCGGGTAACCCTCGGGTTTGGGTTATCTCGAGTTCGGGTTATCTTGGGTTTGGGTTGCGGTCAACCCTAACCCGGATCAATTGCAAATTAGGTCGGGTTAAACCCGGATCTTTCGAGTTTGGCTTGGGCAAATATGAGTTTAAACACTGCTATAAATCGGGTTTGACGGGCCAGGTTCGGGTTGAACCCGGCCCAAGTTGCACCCCTACCTAAAACTATTGATTGTATATTTATCGGTTATGCACATAATAGTAGCGCATATCGCTTTATTGTGTATAAATCAGATATAACTGATATACAAAAAAATTAAAAATAACTGGAATCAAGGAATGCAGCATTCTTTGAAGATATATTTTCAATTAAAAGAAAATTAAAAATAAGTTCAAATAAAAGAACTTATGATAATAATACTGCTAGTAGTAGTCATCAGGAAGAATATCCTGAAGATGAACCCAGACACAGTAAGAGACCAAGAGTTGTAAAGTCTTTTGGTCCTGATTATGTAACTTATATGTTACAAGATAAACCTCAGACATTTAAGAAGGCAATGTCTAATCCAGAAGTACCCTTTTGGAAAGAAGCTGTTAATAGTGAAATTGAGTCCATCATGCACAATCATACATGAGAGTTGGTAGACTTACCATCTTGTATGAAACCTTTAGGGTGCAAGTAGATTTTTAAGAAAAAGCTAAAGGCTGATGGATCAATTGATAAGTATAAAGCCAGATTAGTGGCTAAGGGCTTCAAACAAAAAGAAGGTATAGACTTCTTTGATACCTATTCACCAGTAAGTAGAATAACATCTATAAGAATGTTAATCACTTTTGTAGCCATTAACAATCTTGAAATTCATCAAATGGATGTTAAAACTACTTTTTTGAATGGTGAATTAGATGAAAAAATATACATGGAACAACCTGAGGGATTTATTGTTCTAGGACAAGAAAAGAAGGTGTGTAGACTTGTTAAATCCTTATATGGATTAAAGCAAGCACCTAAGCAATGGCATATAAAATTTGATAATATTATGTTATCAAATAGATTCAAAATAAATGAATGTGACAAATGTATATATGCCAAAACCCTACATGAAGGGTATGTGATAATCTGCTTTTATGTAGATGATCTGTTAATCATTGGTAGTAATACTGAAATGATTAATCAGACAAGGAAAATGTTGATCAAACATTTTGATATGAAAAATATGGGTATTGCAGATGTTATACTAGAGATTCGAATCACTAGAACATCTGAAGAAATAATATTATTTAAATCTCATTATATTGAGAAAATATTAAATAAGTATAAAAAGTATGATACTAGCCCGCGAAAATACCTATAGATGTTAATCTACATTTGGCTAAGTATACTGGATAACTCATATCTCAATTGAAATACTTACGTATAATTGGCAGTTTAATATATGTCATGAATTGCACTCGTTCTGACATAGCATATGTTGTCAATAAGATGAGTAGATTCACAAGTAATCCAGGTCCAAATCTTTGGACAGCTCTAATAAGGGTATTAAGATATATGTGATATACCCTATGTTATGGATTACATTTTTCAAGATATCCAGCTGTACTAGAAGGATACAGTGATGCAAATTGGATATCTAACACAGAAGATACAAAATCCACAAGTGGATATGTATTCACCTTAGGAGGAGGTGTTGTGTCATGAAAATCTTTAAAGCAAACATGTATAGCTCGATCCACTATAGAATATGAGTTTATTGCCTTAGAAAGGCAGTTAAAGAAGCAGAATGGCTTCGAAATCTTTTAGAAGAAATTCCATGTTGGCCAAAGCCTATGTCTGTAATATGCATTCATTGTGATAGTCAATCGGCAATTTGCAGAGCATAGAATAAGATGTATAATGGTAAGTCTAGACATATATGTCACAGACATAATACCATTAAGCAGTTACTTGAAATTGGTATAATTTCTATTGACTATGTTCAGTCAAAGAAAAACCTAGCGGATCCATTAACAAAGGGGTTGCCAAGAGATCAAGTAAACTGTTTATCGAGGGGAATGGGTTTAAAACCTATAACTAAAAAATCTTCATAGTGGATACCCAACTTAGCTGACTGGAGATCCCAAGATCTAGGTTCAAAAGGGATAACTAAATTATGAAGAGACTTGATAGCACTAAGGATGTCCAATCCTACTTATTTCTATGATAATTGGTGCTACCTGCTAAAGGTACTAGGATAAGCATTGCTTTTAATGATTCTTATGACATAAACATCATGTGAGGTATAGCAGGATACTCTTAAAAAGAATCACTTATGTGAGTGTGAACTGGGCCAATTCTATGAGAATTTTAAGGTTTAATTCTCTGAAGCACTCATGAGACCAAGAGTTGTTCGGGGCCAAAATAAACACAACTATGAGAACCAAAAGAATGCTCGGGAAGAAGTTGCGTGATTATTATTTTCTTAGTTTACACAAAACGTTGAAAGGTTCAAGACATCACGTTCATCTTTTAGCAAGTAAACTCGATAATAACTCACTAAGGAAAGTTCAAATCCACAAGCTACCTATCTCGATACAACTTCATCCCATTATACTCTCTTTAGTGTGTCTGCATATTCATTTGCATTAAAATCCTTTTATATAGGGGTTTGCCTTTGCTGATCTTTGATCTAAGTCCAATTTTCATTCATGTGGGGGATTGTTGGATAATGAGCCAAATGTTGGGTAATGGGCAAAAATAGGCCTTGAATACCCTAATGGGCCTTGAACGCTCATTACCTCCTTATGTGTGTGAATGAGAAATTATGGGGACATTTAGTCCCACATCGAAAAAATCAAGACAGGAAGGTTCACTTATAAGGAAACCACTTCCTTGAAGCTTAAGTTCCTTAGGCTCACTATAAGTGGAGAGCTTGAGGGTGATGCTACGCACACGCACGTGTGCGTAGCATCACCCTCGCACACACGCACGCGTATACGCGTGTGCGAAGGACGCAATAGGCGCTTTGTAGGCGCACTTTGCACTTCACACGTGCGCATCATCGCGAGGGGGTTGAGGGGCTTTAAATTTTTCCTAGATCAGGAGAATCCGACGGTGGAGACTGATCAGATCAAGATAAGGGGCTGAGATCAATTGATCGTTGATCGATCGGATGAAGGGTCGAGATGCGGTGATCAAATCACAATCGCGATCGCGATCCAATGGCTGATACCCATTGGTTGATCAGTCAATAGGACGGTTGGTTAACCAGTCAATAGGACGCTTAGTGATAAGGCACCCGTCCGATCGTCGGTTGGTAATAAGGCGTCTGTCCGATCGTATGGTTGGTGATAAGGCGTCGCTCTGATCAAGCCGTTGTGATAAGTGATATTGAAACGGTGTATCAAAGACGTGCAACTGCCTATATGATAACGTGATCATCAGATCACGATGATGAAAGGCATATCAGGATAAGGATAGGCTTATCTGATTGGCTGATCTTTAGATCACAGCCATGAAAAGGCTTATCCGATGGCCTGATATGAAGATCACGATGTCTAAAGGGCATATCAAGGGTGATAAGCCCTTAACCCTCACATCCTTCGATCAAAGAATTCAAATTAAACTAAATTCGTAGGGTTGCTTCCAAGGGGCACCTAAAAACCTATAAATAGGACCCAAGACCCTCTCATTTCATTCATTCCAATTTCATTCCGAATTGAGTTCTCTCTTAGGCATTTGCATACTTCCTAAGGGTAGTATAGCAATAGTGCATTAAAAAGAGAGTAGCATTCTTAGTTCGATATTTTTGGGGAATTGTAGTATTGCTTTCATCAAAAGGAGACTGTTGTATCTTGGGAGACAATCGTCATACTAACCGTAAGCACCATTGTGGACAAAATTATCTTAAGGACATAGGGTATAACTCTAGCCTCAGTCTCATCAATTAGGTAGCCACCATCTGCCACACCCAACATAAATATGCAAAAAAAAATCTATATTTTTATATAGATGTTCGCATTCAACATAGAAGCGTAGTGACCTTTCTTTTAAAGTTACTTTCTTCCCTTCTTATTTTATTAAATGCCTCTTAACCTTCCTAAAATCTTTTTTCTTTCTTTCTTATTCTTTATGGAAGCCCGAGTATGCTGGTTAAGGAATACTTATTAATTTCCTTATGGACTTGCATAGTTAGGTGTTAGGAGGAACAATATAATTTTGGCAGGACGAGACAGTTTTTTGCCATCTCTACTACTTGTTTGTGAGATCGATATTGTAGCATGGTGGCAGGCTAGCTAGAGGACTTCTTCATTAATGATATATATATATATATATATATATATATATAAACGTACATCTAGTTATCGAACATGTTTTAGCACATACATGCATGCATCTCTCTCGTAGTCGTAGATACGAGAGTAACCCCCCCCCCCCCCCACACACACACACATACACACATTTATATATATTTCATGCGCGCAATTTGACAATAATAATAATATTCTTTGGCTATAATAATTATTGTTGGATGTTGATAATAAGGCAGGTGTACGTTTGCCTATATATATATATATATATATATATATATATATATATATATATATATATGTTTGGTTCGCCTAATCTTAACCCAACTCTTTGGGACTAATTAACCTAAATGAGATAACTAGTCATGACATATATGGCTTAATTTCTGAATTGCTGGAAATCACCTTATAATAAACTGTCTTAATTTCTTCCCCTTTAATTTCTGTTCAAAAATGCATATATTTTTGGAGAGAAAGAAAACGAACACAAAGAGATCCAAGAGTTATTCATCTATCCTTTGCTATTCTCATCAGATAGAGAGAGAGAGATGTGGCTTAATTTAAACGCTGTAGATAGTAAAACTTTTTTGTTCTTAATTAATTGATCGGCTTTAATTTGACCAGCTAGCTAGCGAAATCCCTTGAGATCGATCTTTAGGCCAGCACCATACATCATCCGATAAGCTGCTGCTTCTTCTTCTTCTTCCCAAAATTTGTGCATTAATTCCCTTCCCTTCAATTCCCCGTAGCTATATATGAATTCCCGACTTGAATTACTTCTTCTATATAGGAAAACAAGTAATTAATTAATAGTACTGGGGCACCTTATTATTAAGGATGCAAATTAAATTAAGACTTCCTGCTTGCTAATAAGATATAGAACTCATATATACACTACTAATTACAAGTATATACCATGCACTATATATACATCATTTTCGGACATTTGTCTCCTTCATTTCCAATCTAGCTAGCTTAGAAACTTAAAATTGATATATTAGATTAGTTTGTTCTTTTAATTAAGAATACAGTCATGTATATTATTCATTTAGAATTCCCAAGTAATAATAAATTTAAGCATTTACGAATGTAGACGTTAGCTAGGAGTACTGGTCATTCCTGGCCATTAAATATTAGAATGATTAGAGACTGGTTTCCCAAGCATCTTCCTTTTCTCTCTACTCTTGCCACGTACAAGATCGACTTTAATTACACCTTAAGTTTGACATAATAAGTGCATATTCTGGGCAATGGATTAATGAGAATATTAATTGATGGCCTGTATTAATTGTTTAATCACCAATTAAGAAGGTTAATTAGGGAGCCACGCATGCATATATGCATGCAAGCAATGTAATTGTGTGCAAATAAACTAATCAAACATGGCTTAATTTAATTTGCCGACTGCAAGGATGGGCCGGCATAAGTCAATGACAAACTATTATAATTTATATAATGAAATGTTTGCTGCAGTCCAATAAATATTGAGTGCTCCAAGAATTTAAGGCAAATTAATTAATGCACTTGATATTATTAATTGACGCAACAAGTCATATATGATCAGCTGAAGCATTGCACCGATCAATCCTTTGCTTTGTCTTTCACGCAAAGTAGATGTCGTAGGAATTGATGAATTAAAGGGTGGAATTAATTCAGCTGTAAGAGCCAGAGGGAAAAGCACCAATGTAATTTGACCAAGTTCAAATACTTTGGAAGCACCACCAGTACTCGATCAAGACACAAAGTTTGAAGTCTTCTCCAAATGTAATTTGATCAATTAAGTTCGTCAATAAATGTTCATCGATCCTCTCTCTACATACATTTAGCACAGAATTAAGTGCACATTAATAACTCCAAATTAAGCAACATCCTCCATCCTCCAAATTAAATACAAGACAACCAGCCCACTCTTGTGAGTCCGCACGCCACACCTCAATGGCCAATTAATTTTTTATCACGTTCTTTATGGGCCTAGAAATACTTGAACTTGGGGGAGAGGGTAAAAATGATTACAATAGGTATAAATCAATTGATTTAATTTCAGATATATTCTTCATTCATATGCTGGCTGAGCGTAAACGACATCATTCAATACCTTACCTTTTATACTAGCAAGAAAAGAAAAAAGATAAAAGAACCCAACAAAAATAATTGAATGTATCTACAGTCTTATGCAAAAAATGCAACCAGGAATTAAGGATGGGTGGTTCAGTGCACAACAAACGACGAGAGCACTGCAGCTCCCTATAAAGCCATTAGATTAGAAGATATAGCTGCCAGGGAGCTTGGCTCATAACCGTGCACCCTAAAGCGATAGATGCATGTATGATCTGAACTCCCATGGTTGGAGGTAAAGTCTAGTCGCACCTTGTTGACCGCCACACCCAACTCATGAGCTGTCTCGATGTTGAAGGTCTGCGCATTGCTCTTCTCCAGATCATAAGAGAACTCACTCAAGCGATACACCTTAACTTGGCTGGATGGGTTATCATCATCATCATCTGATTCAAACCATGCAGAGACCCGACAATCCTTGGGGGCACTGCTTTTGTCATAAGCCACGCTCTGCGCACATACCATATAAAAAGAGGCATCAGCGATAATTAGGCATTATATGAATTAATAGGAAAGAAAAAGTTAAAAGAAACAAGCACTAAGTTCCAAATGCCTCAAAATATAGCTATAAAGGAAAAATGAATAGAACAATTGGAGCAAAAACATACCTTAGATACATGCTCCAGTGTGACAGCCTCAGGTATAATCCCTGTTCTGAGCCTAATCTCAACAAACCCACTACTTCCTTGCAAGGAAAAACATTGGCCAGGCTCCCCATAACTTGGCTCCAGCATTTTTTGGGCGCTAGGGTGAACTCCATTTCCAATTATAAAAACAGGAAGCCAACTGTTCACTCCCTGAAAACCATGAGGCTTTGAATGACTGACCACCCTGGCCCCACCAGAAGCTAAAGCATAATCAACCCTTCCAAGTCCATCGGTTGCATGCCTTTCAATCTCTTTCTTAACAAGATCCCTAGCAAAAGACATAATTTGGTCCAAATGAATATCACTATCACTACCATCTAGTTTTCTAGCAAGCTCATCCTGAAATATTTCAAATTCTTTCTTTGAAAGCAGACCCATGTCCTTGAATTCAGTCAAAGACTTGTCTAAACCATTAGTCTTAACTTCCAACTTCTTCAACTCCTTCTCCAACGTTGCTACTTTCTCTTCAATATGCTTTCTAAGTTCCCTTGCTTGGGATCCATCAGTCTTAACTTTCAACTTCTTCAACTCCTTCTCCAACATTGCTACTTTCTCTTCAATTTGCTTTCTAAATTCCCTTGCTTGGGATCCATCAGTCTTAACTTCCAACTTCTTCAACTCCTTCTCCAACATTGTTGCTTTCTCTTCAATTTTCTTTCTAAGTTCCCTTGCTTGGGATCCATCAGTCTTAACTTCCAACTTCTTCAACTCCTTCTCCAACATTGCTACTTTCTCTTCAATTTGCTTTCTAAGTTTCCTTGCCATGATCCCAAGCTCATTTCCAATTTTTCGATCTACGGCTTCTACATGAACTTGCAACATGTTAGCTATTTTCATTAAAGATGCCTCAATTTCAGAAACATGACCCTTATAATCCAAAGCAAGAAATGGTGAGTTAGTATTGTCTCCAATCCTACCAGCCAATCTCCAAACTGTCTGCCCCAGCCATAAAACAGCTACTAGAAGCAAACAAATCTTGGTTAGAATGCTAAGAACAGTTTGCCACTTTGCTTCTCGCCGCTTCGGGATAGCTCTTTTATGCTCATTAACAATCATCTTATCCTCATTAACTCCTCCTTCAGTAAGCACATAAAGCCTTGATTTCTTCTCTATAACTTCCACTGTTCTTCTCCTAGCATTTGGCTTCAAAGATGCATTATTATTGGTAGGATTTGCTTCCATTGAAGCAATGGTGGAAGCAGACACAAGAAGTAATCTAAGAAAGATGAAAATAAAAAATAAAGATTTTGAGGACAAAAGACTGAATATCTCTCATAGCTAAAGCTAAAGAAGCAATGAATTAAATTGAAGGGAAAAAAGAAATAACTAATAGATTCAACCGCCCGTAAAACTAAAACATATACATTTCCTAAGAAAAATAAATTTGCAACAAAAACTCCTTTAGAAAAAGTTCAATCAACCAACAAACAAAAAATTGCAGAAAATTAATTAAAATTGATGATATAGCAAGACAATCAAAAAAATTTAATATTATATTTTTAATATTTTTATGCTCTTTAAACCTAAGAAGAAGGTTTTATTGAATGAGATAACTAGAAAGGAATGGAATTTTTATAAGACAATCAAAAAATAAAAAAGTATGCATGTGAAACAATCCTAAAATTACTGACCATTATTATAGGTTTCGTCAACCAAGTCTTCAAGATTGACCATCTAATTTGCAGGGGATGTTACCTAGAATCCATGGGTTCAAAGACTCATAATTCAATATATGAGATCCTCTGCTGCTTTGGCTGAGATAGTAGTGATGAGTTGATTATGTGTTAATTAGAACAGGCTAGGCTTTTTCAGATTCATGCACGGCTAATTCCTCCTATGTTCTCTTTTACAAGAATAAACATAAAATTAAGTTAACAATTCTGCATCATGTTCTTGCTACAGCCTAATCTGAACCGAATTTGTTCCAAAAACATTAAGAAATTTAAATTTCTATGGATTGTAGATCTTTGGCTCTTCCTGGATTCCGAACTTGTGTCTATGAGACTGCCCTCTTTTGCTTTTACATACCATTAGTTTCTTTGTGTGAATTGAAACAAGAGTGCTAAAATATTCTCCAATATCCTGGGAAAAAGTGACACACAAATGCAAATTTGTTCCACTTTTTCTAGCCCTGACCAGATAAAAATAAACACCAAAGTGTAAACAACTTGGAGGATCATCGCCGGCATACCGAGATCATAAATAAATAGAATTATATAGGCCTTATTCATCAGGACGCAAGCAATATCCATAGATTCATCACAAGAGAAATTATTGAAGCAAAGAAGAGGTCGGATAGAAGTACAAATTTCACTTCACTTCTTTAGCAGCAAAGGTCCCACGTTGTCACCCGTAGCCTTGTTGTGCTCCTGTCGCACAGCGGGAATGCCCCCGACCTCCAACACCTGTTCACATCCATCGTTGATCAATCGAAGCAATGTTTTGTTTTTGTTAAAAAAAAAAAAAGCAGAAGAGGAATATTAATACCGGCAATAAGCAGTGACGGGCTTGGAGAGCTCGGCGACGACGACGGAGTGTGAGGACCGCTCGATCGCACAGGCTTGGGGGCTCCGCGTGGTCGCCGAGAAGATCAAGTGCCAAGGTGAGAGGGGTTTGGATTTGTTTTGCGAGGGAGGGGAAGGCAACGCGGAAGAATTTATAAGAGGGGGCCCGATTCCTTCGTTTCCGAGTTCTAAAGGGATTAGGGATTGCGTTTTTTCCTTTTTTATAGGAGGGAGGCGCCGATTCCTTCGTGTCTTTGGGATGCATGCGCTGGAAGCCGAGGCACGAATTTGATAATATGTTATTCTGGTTTCTTCTCCTCTAAGTATTACTGCAATCATGTTATCAATTGAATAATAATTGTCATTTTTTTTTTTTTTTTTTTTCTGTTTGCCTCGACCTTCTTTGGAAAGAAATAATGATTGCATCTCATAATCAGCTCTATATAGCAGAGTCTTAATAAGTCTAGGAACTAAAATTATAGTAATAGAGATAAATCGAAGATTTCTTTCCTTCTTTCACGAGCAAGGATTGATAACCGATGGGATGGCCGAGCAACTTACCAACGCTGTACGTCGACAAAATTATTGAGGCTTGCAATCCAACGTGCCAGGGATTTGACCACACATTGGGCCAATCAAAAGGGCCCATAGGGCCAATCCTGCTAGTGGGCGAAGATTTGACGCGTCAACAAACAAAACTAGACTTTGTCTATGAATGGCGACGATTGAACCATCAACTTCTTCTTAGCTAACACAATAAATTCCATGAGCATTGAGCACCTGATTCACATATTTTGTATGCCGTCCTATCAATCAAAATTTCCATTTTGATTCCCATTCTATATATACAATACCATTTATTTACATTGATGTATTTGTAGGTTTACATTAAAAAAAAAATAGATTTATATTACATTTATCTCTATACTTTTACAATAACTTTATTTTTTTTTCTTCAATTAAAATATATTCATCTTAACTTTCTTATTTTAACTATATTTGTTTTATATATAATTTTTAATTATCAATATTTTCTATCTTCATCTAAAGGGAGAAGAGAAAAGAAATTAACCAAAAAAAGGGTTTATCACGTATAGCCACCCAACTATTCTATTGATATATTAATGCTATTTAATAATAATAATAATAAAATTTGTAGGCTTTATTCGTACCCGTTCCCATTTCTGAACTCTACCACGACTAAAAGCAAAGTTTTACAAATTCAACCCAAACAAAAGAAATAAATATTTTCTTTCCATGCATGATGAATTGCTTTCAAGAATTATTATTTTTTATTTTTTTATTTTTTTCTGTTCTGCATGCCCATGTTTCAAATAGAGTTAATTAAAGTTCCTTTATAAACTATTAATGATAATTGTAATTATTTTTTAGATAGAAAAGGAATTGGAAGGGGAAAAGAGAGAGAGAGAGAGAAAGTGGTATGGAACAAACCAAGAGGATGCCTATAGAGTAAAAATTGTATATGTTCTGGCTTGGTCTCTCGCCATCACTCCCTAATTTTTCTCTCCACTTTACTATATTATTTATTGATGAATATCCTCTACTCTACTCTTCTCTACTCTGGATAAAATTGATATTTAAATTATAAATAATTATATTTTTTTAAATTATTTCTCTTGATTGTTAAAGAAAATTTGTTTGAGTCCCGGTAGGAGTCAACAAAAAGATTAAAAAAAAATACACGTCGAGCTTATGGTTATAGGCTGACCCTAGATAACTTCTCGGTCCTAAGTCCGAGCTGCCCCACTTTGTCCAGCCCAACTATATTTAGATACAGTTTGTTTTACAGCTCAGATGCAGAGGATTTTTTCCAACCAAAACAAAAAAAACCTTTAATTACTTTCCAATACATACAAATTCCATCGTATGACGAAGTGGATTAAAATCGAAAGAAAGAAAGAAAATGAAACGTATAAAATATCATTATATTTTCTTTCCACTCGAGGGAGAGATCGATAATGTAGCATGGTGGCAGGCTAGCTAGAGAACTTCTTCATCAATGATATATATATATATATATATATATGTATGTATGTATATAAACGTACATTCAGTTGTCGAACATGTCTAGGCACGTACATGCATGCATCTCTCTCGTAGTCGTAGATACGAGAGTAACCCCCCCCCCCCCACACACACACATATATATATATATATTTTATGCGCACAGTTTGACAATAATTATATATATATATATAAACGTACATCCAGTTGTCGAACATGTCTTGGCACGTACATGCATGCATCTCTCGTAGTAGTAGTAGTAGTAGATACGAGAGTAACCCCCCTCGCCTCCCCCCCCCCCCCACACACACACATATATATATATTTCATGCGCACAGTTTGACAATAATAATAATACTCTTTGGCTATAATAATTATTGTTGGATGTTGATAATTAGGTAGGTGTATGTTCGCCTATATATATATATATATATATATTTATATATATGTTAGGTTCGCCTAATCTTAACCCAACTCTTTGGGACTAATTAACCTAAATGAGATAACTAGTCATGAGATATATGTCTTAATTTCTGAATTGCTAGAAATCACCTTATAATAAACTGTCTTAATTTCTTCCCCTTTGATTTCTGTTCAAAAATGCATATATTTTTGGAGAGAAAGAAAAGGAACACAGAGATCCGGGAGTTATTCATCTATCCTTTGCTATTATCATCAGATAGAGAGAGAGAGAGATGTAGCTTAATTTAATCGTAGTACTGTAGACAAAAAACTTTTTTGTTCTTAATTAATTGATCGGCTTTAATTTGACCAGCTAGCTAGCGAAATCCCTTGAGATCGATCTTTAGGCCAGCACCATACATCATCCGATAAGCTGCTGCTTCTTCTTCTTCTTCCCAAAATTTGTGCATTAATTCCCTTCCCTTCAATTCCCCGTAGTTATATATGAATCACTGGCTCCCGACTTGAATTACTTCTTCTATATAGGAAAACAAGTAATTAATTAATAGTACTGGGGCACCTTATTATTAAGGATGCAAATTAAATTAAGACTTCCTGCTTGCTAATAAGATCTAGAACTCATATATACCATGCACTATATATACATCATTTTCGGACATTTGTCTCCTTCATTTCCAATCTAGCTAGCTAAGAAACTTAAAATGGATATATTAGATTAGTTTGTTCTTTTAATTAAAAATACAGTCATGTATATTATTCATTTAGAATTCCCAAGTAATAATAAATTTAAGCATGTACGTACGTAGATGTTAGCTAGGAGTACTGGTCATTCCCTGGCCATTAAATATTAGAATGATTAGAGACTAGTTTCCCAAGCATCTTCCTTTTCTCTCTACTCTTGCCACGTACAAGATCGACTTTAATTACACCTTAAGTTTGACACAATAATTAAGTGTATATTCTGGGCAATGGATTAATGAGAATATTAATTGATGGCCTATATTAATTGTTTAATCACCAATTAAGAAGGTTAATTAGGGAGCCACGCATGCATATATGCATGCAAGCCATGTAATTTTGTGCAAATAAACTAATCAAACATGGCTTAATTTAATTTACCGACTGCAAGGATGGGCCGGCATAAGTCAATGACAAACAATTATAATTTATATAATGAAATGTTTGCTGCGGTCCCATAAATATTGAGTGCTCCAAGAATTTAAGGTAAATTAATTAATGCACTTGATATTATTAATTGACACAACAAGTCATATATGATCAGCTGAAGCATCTCATTGATCAATCCTTTGCTTTGTCTTTCACGCAAAGTAGATGTCGTAGGAATTAATGAATTAAAGGGTGGAATTAATTCAGCTGTAAGAACAGGAGGGAAAAGCACCAATGTAATTTGACCAAGTTCAAATACTTTGGAGGCACCACATCAAGACACAAAGTATGAAGTCTTCTCCAAATGTAATTTGATCAATTAAGTTCGTCAATTAATGTTCATCGATCCTCTTACATTCAGTACAGAATTAAGTGCACATTAATAACTCCAAATTAAGCAACCTCCTCGATCCTCCAAATTAAATACCCTCAATGGCCAATTAATTTTTTATCACGTTCTTTAGGGGGGAGGGTAAAAATGATTGCAATAGGTATAAATCAATTGATTTAATTTCAGATATATTCTTTTTCATGTGCTGGCTGAGTGTAAACGACACCATTTAATGCCTTACCTTTTATACTAGCAAAAAAAGAAAAAAGATAGAAGAACCCAACAAAAATAATTGAATGTATCTACAATTCCCCCCATTAACAAAGCAGCAGGGAGGAGACTTGTGCAAAAAATGCAACCAGGAATTGAGGATGGGTGGTTTAGTGCACAACAAACGACGAGAGCACTGCAGCTCCCTATAAAGCCATTAGATTAGAAGATATAGCTGCCAAGGAGCTTGGCTCATAACCGTGCACCCTAAAACGATAGATGCACGTATGATCTGAACTCTCATGGTTGGAGGTAAAGTCTAGTCGCACCTTGTTGACCACCACACCCAACTCATGAGCTGTCTCGATGTTGAAGGTCTGCGCATTGCTCTTCTCCAGGTCATAAGAGAACTCACTCAAGTGGTACACCTTGACTTGGCTGGATGGGTCATCATCATCATCTGATTCAAACCATGCAGAGACCCGACAATCCTTGGGGGCACTGCTCCTGTCATAAGCCACGCTCTGCGCACATACCTCATAAAAAGAGGCATCAGCGATAATTAGGCATTATATGAATTAATAGGAAAGAAAAAGTTGAAAGAAACAAGCACTAAGTTCCAAATGCCTCAAAATATAGCTATAAAGGAAAAATGAAAAGAACAATTGGAGCAAAAACATACCTTAGATACATGCTCCAGTGTGACAGCCTCTGGTATAATCCTTGTTCTGAGCCTAATCTCAACAAACACACTACTTCCTTGCAAGGGAAAACATTGGCCAGGTGATAAACGCATAAATAATTATCATTAAACCTATTAATTAATAATTTAACGTACCTATTATTATTTAATATTTTAATATTTTATATAATATTTTTAATAAAATCTTATCAGTTTAAAGAGCTCGATTTTAGGTATTTAATGATGCAAACGGCACTCAAATCGGAGTTAAGATGAGCCCGGAATTGATTTTTCATTTATTTATCTATTTAGCACGGATTTTAAAGCAAAGTCGGCAAACCAAGTGCCGACTTCATCGTTTTTTCAGCCCCCTTCTCTGTTTCCGCCGATTCTTCTCTAAATCCAATCTAATCGTTTCCTCCATTAATTAAGGAATAAATTAGATTAAAAGTTATAAAATTAAACGAATTAAATTCCTTTTGAATGAATTTGAATTTTATTAAAGATTTCTTAAGATTTTCTCACTTGATTTCATCGCTTCCGCACGGCTCTGTTTTCTTAAACGATTCTTCTCCAAATCAATTTCTAACCGTCTCCTCCACCAATTAAAGAATAGATTAGATTAGAAGTTATCAAATTAAGTGAATTAAAATCCTCTAGAAGGAATTTAAATTTTATTGATGATTTATCAAGGATTTGCTTCGTTGCTTCCGCATCTCTTTTTCTGTTACAGAAATAGTTTCTTCTCCGTGTCCTCTCCGCGTCAAGCCGCATATGGAATTCTATAAATAGCACAGGACGGAGTCAAGGCGCTGCATCCATGGGCGTTGGGGAGTAGCAGTGGAGGCTCCGTTCGCTGCATCTGTGAGTTTCGTGGACGTCTGTTCGTGCCGTGGCTTGGAGACAGAGGAAGAACAAAGGGCCGGTTCAACTTGTCTTCTATTCGGTTCAAAATTTTATTTTAATTTGTTTTTTTTTAATGTCATCATTTTTTACTTTATATGAAATAAAATTTTTATTCATGATTAATTATTATTAAATTGTATTTAAGTGGAAATAATTTTAGACTGATCTATTCTTTAAAGGGACGGACCGTGATCTACGGGTACAGACCGTGCTCTTATAAGATATACCATATCTTGATTATTTTGTACTACTAATTATTTAATTAATTAAATTTATAAGTTTATTTCAAGATAATCGCTAAAGTCCCTGTGGAATCGATCCCTTACTCTCGCTATCCTAATAGTGAAATTAAGGTATTTAAATCATTGCGCTACGACACGCATCAGATTTTTGGCGCCGTTGCCGGGGACTTAAGTATGTTATTTTGAAAAAAAAAAAAAAAATAAAAAATAATAAAAATAGAAAAAAAAATAGATTAATTTTCTCTTAATTTTTGAATAATTATTGTCGCTTTATTTTATTTTCTTAATTGTTAGAATTGCATATTTTCTTTTTAACATAAAAAAATAAAAAATTATTACTTTCCTTTTTGCCACAAATCCAATTTTAACCTAATCAAATTTTCCTTTTAATTAACTTACCAAAAAAAAACCCTAAAATAAAACCCTAAGATATCTTCCATAAAATATAATTAATTTAAGAAAAAAAATAATATAAAAATAAAAATAAAATATATAAACAAAATAATTATTTTATAGATTGACTTAGGTGAATTTATTTTCTGCAAAACTTAAAATTTTTTCATTGACATCTCATAATTTATTAGGAAATTAGAAACTTAATTACAAAAATTAAAGAAAAAAAAATTAAAAAAATAAATAAATAAAACTATTTGCTTTAGAGTCATTGGTAGGGTGTATGCTTGGTCGTCGATCATTGCAACCCAACCTTATACCCTTAGATCCCGAGATAGAAAGAACTATTAGAGCAAACAGACTCAGGATTATGGATCCTAATAACGAAAATAATCAACCAAGACAGTTGAAAGAGTATTTCACTCCTTCAAGGTATACCTACTCTCCCTGCATTCAAGTGCCTCCAGTAGAGGCTGCCCAATATGAAATTAAGTCAAGTGTAATCCAAATGTTACCATCTTTCTATGGACTTACAAATGAGGATCCCTACAAACACTTAGATGAATTCTTAGAAATTTGCTCAACTGTCAAGATTCAAAATTTCTCTGATGATGCACTTAGGCTTAAGTTATTCCCTTTTTCCCTAAAAGATAAAGCTAAGTATTGGTTAAATTCATTAGACACTGTTATAATTTCAACTTGGGATCATCTTCAGAGAGAATTTCTTAAGAAATATTTTCCTATAGGAAAAACGAATCAAATTAGAAAAGCTATCACAAGTTTTTCCCAGACAGATGGAGAAATGTTCCATGAGACATGGGAGAGATTCAAAGAACTAATTAGAAAATGTCCACATCATGCTATACCTAAATGGCAACTGGTTCAGTGCTTTTATGATGGATTATCAGAAAAGCATAGGCAAATGGTTGATGCTTCATGTGGTGGGACATTTATGTTAAAAAATGAACATGAGGCTTGGCAACTCTTTGAGACATTGAGTGAGAATTCATTACATCATATGTCAGTTGCTCGTCGAGACCCTCCCGTAGAACCTAAAAGAGGTGGAATATATGAAATAGGTCACTCTACAGATATCTATACTAAGGTAGATGAATTATCCCATAAACTTGATCGGATTCTACAAGTTGGAAACATCTCTTCCCCATCTACTCAATTACATGAGGTCTGCATAATTTGTTCGAGTCCAACCCATTCTGTAGGTGAATGTTCAGCTGCATACCAATTTCCTGAACTTGTTCAAGAGCAAGCCCACCAAGCCCAAACCCGATTAGCTCCTAGAACAGGAAATGATCCATTTTCAAATACTTACAATCCTGGCTGGAGAAATCATCCAAATTTTTCTTGGAAACCTCAACCTGTAACCAATTCATTGATCAGACCTAATTACCAAGAAACTAATTTTAGAAACATGCCATATTCACAATACCCAAACATCCCACAACCTCCACCGAATAATCAGCCTACTTTTGAAGACAAAGTGTTACAAGCATTGAAAGGGCTAGAAATGAATACTCAAATCCTTCATTCCCACACACAATCTATTGCAAAACTAGAAACTCAGATAGGTCAATTAGCCACAGCATTCAGTAGAAGGGAGGAGGGTAAGTTACCTAGTCAGCCTATCGATAACCCGAAAGGACAGTTCATGGCTGAGAGTTCCAATAGTCCTGACAAATTTCCAGAACATGCTAAATCAGTCATGACTCTCAGAAGTGGAAAAGCATTGAACCCACCTGAACCAACCCAGAAATTAGAAGTGGCTAAACCAGAAGAGAGAAGAAATGAAAAAGAAAAGGAATTCAATGATCAAGCAATCATACCTAAAGCCCCATTCCCTAGTGCTTTAGAATCTCCTTTGCCTTCAGATAAGAAGAATATAAAAATGAATGAGATGCTTGAGTTATTTAAGCAAGTCCAAATAAACTTACCTCTTCTCGATGCTATCAAGCAAGTTCCGGCTTATGCTAAATTTTTAAAGGATCTATGCACACAAAAACGGAAAGCCAAGACACAAATTCCAAAAAAGATACATTTGACTGAGCAAGTTAGTTCAGTTGTTCAGCAAATAACCCCACCCAAACTAAAAGATCCTGGTACCCCAATTATATCATGTGTCATAGGAAACTTCACAATCAAGAAAGCATTATTAGATTTGGGTGCGAGTGTAAACCTTCTCCCAAGTTCAGTATATGAATTATTCAGATTTGGAGAGTTGAAACCCACGACAGTAACACTACAATTGGCAGATAGATCAATCAAAGAACCTCGTGGAATATTGGAAGATGTATTAGTAAAGGTGGATGAATTTTATTTTCCTGTCGACTTCCTTGTGTTGGATATGGAATCTAGTAGTAATCCTAACCAAATTCCCATCATCCTTGGAAGACCTTTTCTAGCTACTGCTAATGCATGTATAAATTGTAGAACAGGTGTGATGGATGTATCTTTTGGAAACAAAAAGATGAGATTAAATATTTTTAATGCTTCCCAAGGACCACCTGTGTATGATTTAAATGAAGTAAATATGATAGAGGAAGTAGTAGATAAGAAATTCCAAAGTTTGATTGATTCGGATCCTTTACAAACATCTCTTACACATTTTGGAATAGATGACTTTGATACTGATGAGTATACCAAAGAGATAAACATGTTATTAGAACCACCTAAGATCGACACCATCCCTCCATGGACTATAAAATATGAACCACTTCCAACTAAACCAAGTCCTTTAATACCTTCCCTGGAAGAACCACCCCAACTAGAATTGAAACCTCTTCTAGATGACTTAAAATACTCATTCCTTGGACCCAATGATACCCTTCCGGTAATCATTGCATCTACCCTAACCTCTGAGCAAGAAGATAAATTGGTTGATGTACTTAAAGAACATAAAGAGGCGATTGGATGGACAATAGCTGATATTAAGGGAATTGACCCTTCCGTTTGCATGCACCATATTCATAGTGAAATTGAAGCCAAACCACATAGAGACATGCAACGAAGGCTAAATCCAAACATGAGGGATGTTGTTAAGAAAGAGGTAGTAAAATGGCTTGATGCTGGTATTATTTATCCAATTTCAGATAGCCAATGGGTTAGTCCAATCCAAGTAGTACCTAAAAAATTGGGTATTACCGTGATTAAAAATGAAAAGGGCGAATCAATTCCTACTCGCACATCAACTAGTTGGAGAGTGTGTATAGATTATCGAAAGTTGAATACCGTGACTAGGAAAGACCACTTTCCTTTGCCTTTTATCGATCAAATTCTAGAACGGCTAGCGGGACAAAGTTTCTTTTGTTTCTTAGATGGATATTCAGGATACAATCAAGTCCCAGTATTTCCTGCAGATCAAGAAAAGACCACCTTCACTTGTCCCTTTGGAACATTTGCCTTTAGACGTATGCCATTTGGTCTTTGTAATGCACCAGCCACGTTTCAACGATGTATGATGGCCATATTTTCTGATATGATTGGTCAATTTTTGGAAGTATTTATGGATGATTTTTCAATCTTTGGTGCATCATTTGATAGCTGCCTCAAAAACTTGACTAAGGTACTGAAACGATGTATGGAAATGAATTTAGTCCTAAGTTGGGAGAAGAGCCATTTTATGGTTCGTGAGGGAATTGTGCTTGGACACATTGTTTCAGAGAGAGGTATTGAGGTTGATAAATCCAAGGTTGAATTGATCTCAAATCTATCACCCCCAACCTCAGTTAAACAAGTACGATCTTTCCTTGGTCATGCTGGTTTTTATAGACGTTTCATCAAAGATTTCAGTAAAATTTCTCGACCATTGTGTAATTTATTGACCAAGGATAGTTCTTTTAATTTTGATAAAGATTGTCTAACAGCCTATAATATCCTTCGAACTGCTTTGACCACTGCACCCATTATCAAGCCCCCAGATTGGACCATACCTTTCGAAATCATGTGTGATGCTTCTGATTATGCTGTAGGAGCAGTTCTAGGACATAAACTCAATCGAGAACCCCATGTAATTTATTATGCTAGCAAAACTCTTTCAGATGCACAAATGAACTATACTACCACTGAAAAAGAATTACTAGCAGTTGTGTTTGCCTTAGAAAAGTTTAGATCATATCTGTTAGGGTCTAAAGTTTTAGTTTATTCAGATCATGCGGCGTTGAGGCATCTTATATCAAAAAAGGATACAAAACCCAGACTAATTAGATGGATCCTACTCCTACAAGAATTTGATCTAGAAATCTTAGATAAGAAAGGTTCTGAAAATATGGTAGCAGATCATATCTCTAGGATCTTAGTGGAATACAATAAAAAATAATCAGAGATAAGTTTCCTGATGAGCAATTATTCTCAATTTCTCATAGCAGTCTTCCCTGGTTTGCCCACATTGTGAATTATTTGGCAACAAGAAAAGTACCTTCCCACTGGACAAAACAAGAAAAAGATAGATTTTTCTCACAAATCAAATATTACTTTTGGGAAGACCCTGAATTATTTAAGTACTGCTCAGATCAGGTGATTAGGCGATGTGTTCCCGAAAGTGAATTCAAAAGTATACTTAACTTTTGTCATTCTCTTGCCTGTGGAGGACATTTTAGTGAAAAGAAAACTGCAGCAAAGGTACTGCAAAGTGGGTTTTATTGGCCAACTCTTTTTAAAGATGCACATGAATTTAGCCGTAATTGTCTCCAATGTCAACAAACAGGAAATATATCTCGAAAAGACATGATGCCCCTAAACCCTATCTTGGTTGTAGAAATTTTTGATGTATGGGGTATTGATTTTATGGGCCCATTTCCTTCCTCTTTTGGATTTGAATACATTCTAGTGGCAGTTGATTATGTCTCAAAATGGATTGAAGCCATGGCAACTCGAACCAATGATCATAAAGTTGTAATCAAGTTTATTCAGCATAATATCCTTAGTCGTTTTGGATGCCCAAGGGCTATAATTAGTGATGGGGGTACACATTTCACGAATAGACACTTCGAAGGATTAATGAACAAATATGGAATTACTCATAAGGTAGCTACACCTTATCATCCTCAAACTAGTGGCCAAGTTGAAATATCAAATAGAGAAATTAAAAATATCCTTGAGAAAACAGTGAGACCTGATAGAAAAGATTGGTCAGAACGTTTGGATGATGCATTATGGGCTTATCGTACTGCATTTAAAACTCCCATAGGAATGTCTCCTTACAGGCTCGTATTTGGAAAAGCCTGTCATTTACCTGTAGAA
Organism: Calamus simplicifolius; assembly: GCA_900491605.1. Classification (NCBI taxonomy): domain Eukaryota; kingdom Viridiplantae; phylum Streptophyta; class Magnoliopsida; order Arecales; family Arecaceae; genus Calamus; species Calamus simplicifolius. The sequence goes on from UESW01003832.1 coordinate 623,646, forward strand.
TTAGAACACCGTGCATTTTGGGCTATTAAGCAATTTAATTATGATATGAAAAATGCAGGTGTCAATAGAAAACTCCAATTGAATGAGTTAGAAGAGCTACAAATGAGGCATATGAGAGCTCAAAAATTTATAAAGAACGAACCAAAGCATATCATGACAAATTTATTAGTAAAAAATTTTTGAACCAAATCAAAATGTATGGCTTTACAATTCAAGATTACACCTTTTTCCTGGAAAACTTTGTTCACGATGGAATGGACCTTTTATAGTAACTCAAGTATTTCCCTATGGAGCTGTAGAGCTTAAAGACCCTAAGCAAGGAAATACATTCAAAGTAAATGGCCAACGTTTGAAACCATATATAGAAGAAATTAATGATGGAGAAATTGTTGAATCAATTGATCTTGTGAACCCAACCCTATCATAATAAGTAGCACAGTCTGGCTGAAGACTTTAAACTTAGCGCTCTTGGGAGGCAACCCAGTTTATTAGTTATTTTTAACTTTCTTTTCTTTTAGTATGTTCTTTTAGCACGACGAGAGAAGAGCAACAGAAGCAGATTGAAAAAAGATGGCAACAATGAAACTTCCAACCTTCAAATACTCTACCAGGTAGTATCTTTCTTTGAAATTAGTTAATTTTTCTTCCATTAGGGACCATGGAAATTAAGTTGGGGGGAGAGGAGGAAAAAGAATAAATAAATAAATTTTCGAGTAAAACTATAATCAAATGTGTTTCGATTTGAAGTTAATCAAGCAGTCTATTAATGAATTAATAGTTAGATTATTATTATTAATTTTTTTTTAAAATACTGAGGAATAAATTATTAAGAAAACCTAATAAAAGGTAGGGTTTAGCCCAGAATAATTTTTAGAATAATTTCAGACCCTCCTGACCACTGATCTTAATAGTACAATCTACTTAATAAGGGTATGGGTGAAAATGTTTTTCAAAAAAAAAAAAAAAAAAAGAGAAAGAAAGAAAGAAAAAAAAATCTCTCTTAAAGTTAATAGATTAGGTTCTTAGCATTTTTCACTGAGTAACCGGGCCCCGTCACCTAAGAAAGTGATGTTGTTCGCGTAAAAGGTGGGAATGTAAAAGAACCTAAGTAGAGTCAGTCCTACCTAAAGCCTTTTTAACTCGAGTAAGTAAGTCCGAGGGGTATTTTATACCTAATGCCCTAAAACCAACTGGTTTGGGAGCCATTGGCCTAAAGCTCGCTACAAGGGTTAATTAGAAAGCAAAGGGTTAGGACATTGCACTGACTTTACATATAAATAAATAAATAAAGAATCAAAAGTACAAAAGACATTACACCCAACCCGAATTAAGTTAGAAGACTTAATTAGAGAAGTGGAAAGTTGGTGAAGAAAGACTTCTATAAATTCTTATGGACTACACTTTATCATTAAAAAAAAAAAAAAAACTTAATAATCCAATGAAGTACTTCCCTTATGATTTAAAAAAAAAAAAAGATAACTATAAGATAACTATCAATTCTTGGAATAACTTGGTACATGTTTCTAAATTTTTATTATTTGCTCGAGGACGAGTAAGATTCAAGTTGGGGGGAGTGATAAACGCATAAATAATTATCATTAAACCTATTAATTAATAATTTAACGTACCTATTATTATTTAATATTTTAATATTTTATATAATATTTTTGATAAAACCTTATCAGTTTAAAGAGCTCGATTTTAGGGATTTAATGACGCAAACGGCACTCAAATCGGAGTTAAGATGAGCCCGGAATTGATTTTTCATTTATTTATCTATTTAGCACGGATTTTAAAGAAGTCGGCAAACCAAGTGCCGACTTCATCGTTTTTTCAGCCACCATCCTCTGTTTCCGCCGATTCTTCTCTAAATCCGATCTAATCGTTTCCTCCATTAATTAAGGAATAAATTAGATTGAAAGTTATAAAATTAAACGAATTAAATTCCTTTTGAATGAATTTGAATTTTATTAAAAATTTCTTAAGATTTTCTCACTTGATTTCATCGCTTCCGCATGGCTCTGTTTTCTTAAACGATTCTTCTCCAAATCAATTTCTAACCGTCTCCTCCACCAATTAAAGAATAGATTAGATTAGAAGTTATCAAATTGAGTGAATTAAAATCCTCTAGAAGGAATTTAAATTTTATTGATGATTTATCAAGGATTTGCTTCGTTGCTTCCACGTCTCTTTTTCTGTTACAGAAATAGTTTCTTCTCCGTGTCCTCTCCGCGTCAAGCCGCATATGGAATTCTATAAATAGCAGAGGAGGGAGTATGGAATTCTATAAATAGCAGAGGAGGGAGTCAAGGCGCTGCATCCGTGGGCGTTGGGGAGTAGCAGTGGAGGCTCCGTTCGCTGCATCTGTGAGTTTCGTGGACGTCTGTTCGTGCCGTGGCTTGGAGACAGAGGAAGAACAAAGGGCCGGTTCAACTTGTCTTCTATTCGGTTCAAAATTTTATTTTAATTTGTTGTTTTTTTAATGTCATCATTTTTTACTTTATATGAAATAAAATTTTTATTCATATTAATTATTATTAAATTATATTTAAGTGGAAATAATTTTAGACTGATCTATTCTTTAAAGGAACGGACCGTGATCTATGGGTACGGACCGTGCTCTTATAAGATAGACCATATCTTGATTATTTTGCACTACTAATTATTTAATTAATTAAATTTACAAGTTTATTTCAAGATAATCGCTAAAGTCCCTATGGAATCGATCCCTTACTCTCGCTATCCTAATAGTGAAATTAAGGTATTTAAATCGTTGCGCTACGACACGCATCAGATTTTTGGATATAAAGTAAAAAATGATGACATTAAAAAAAACAACAAATTAAAATAAATTTTTGAACCGAATAGAAGACAAGTTGAACCGGCCCTTTGTTCTTCCTCTGTCTCCAAGCCACGGCACGAACAGACGTCCACGAAACTCACAGATGCAGCGAACGGAGCCTCCACTGCTACTCCCCAACGCCAACGGATGCAGCGCCTTGACTCCCTCCTCTGCTATTTATAGAATTCCATATGCGGCTTGACGCGGAGAGGACACGGAGAAGAAACTATTTCTGTAACAGAAAAAGAGACGCGGAAGCAACGAAGCAAATCCTTGATAAATCATCAATAAAATTTAAATTCCTTCTAGAGGATTTTAATTCACTCAATTTGATAACTTCTAATCTAATCTATTCTTTAATTGGTGGAGGAGACGGTTAGAAATTGATTTGGAGAAGAATCGTTTAAGAAAACAGAGCCGTGCGGAAGCGATGAAATCAAGTGAGAAAATCTTAAGAAATCTTTAATAAAATTCAAATTCATTCAAAAGGAATTTAATTCGTTTAATTTTATAACTTTCAATCTAATTTATTCCTTAATTAATGGAGGAAACGATTAGTCGGCGGAAAAGAGGAGGGTGGCTGAAAAAACGATGAAGTCGGCACTTGGTTTGCCGACTTCGCTTTAAAATTCGTGCTAAATAGATAAATAAATGAAAAATCAATTCCGGGCTCATCTTAACTCCGATTTGAGTACCGTTTGCGTCATTAAATCCCTAAAATCGAGCTCTTTAAACTGATAAGGTTTTATCAAAAATATTATATAAAATATTAAAATATTAAATAATAATAGGTACGTTAAATTATTAATTAATAGGTTTAATGATAATTATTTATGCGTTTATCACCAGGCTCCCCATAACTTGGCTCCAGCATTTTGTGGGCACTAGGGTGAACTCCATTTCCAATTATAAAAGCACGAAGCCAATGTTCACTCTCTGAAAACTATAAGGCTCTGAATGACTGACCACCCTGGCCCCACCAGAAGCTAAAGCATAATCAACCCTTCCAAGTCCATCGGCTGCATGCCTTTCAATCTCTTTCTTAACAAGATCCCTAGAAAAAGACATAATTTGGTCCAAATGAATATCACTATCATTTCCATCTAGTTTTCTAGCAAACTCATCCTGAAATATTTCAAATTCTTTCTTTGAAAGCAGACCCATGTCCTTGAATTCAGTCAAAGACTTGTCTAAACCATCAGTCTTAACTTCCAACTTCTTCAACTCCTTCCCCAACATTGCTACTTTCTCTTCAATATGCTTTCTAAGTTCCCTCCCTTGTTTGGGATCCATCAGTCTTAACTTTCAACTTCTTTAACTCCATCTCCAACATTGCTACTTTCTCTTCAATTTGCTTTCTAAATTCTCTTGCTTGGGATCCATCAGTCTTAACTTCCAACTTCTTCAACTCCTTCTCCAACATTGTTACTTTCTCTTCAATTTGCTTTCTAAGTTCCCTTGCTTGAGATCCATCAGTCTTAACTTCCAACTTCTTCAACTCCTTCTCCAACATTGCTACTTTCTCTTCAATTTGCTTTCTAAGTTCCCTTGCCATGATCCCAAGCTCATTTCCAATTTTTTGATCTACGACATCCACCTGAACTTGCAACATGTTAACTATTTTCTTTAAAGATGCCTCAATTTCAGAAACCCGACCCTCATAATCCAAAGCAAGAAATGGTGAGTTAGTATTGTCTCCAATCCTACCAGCCAATCTCCAAACTGTCTGCCCCAGCCATAAAAGAGCTACTAGAAGCAAACAAATCTTGGTTAGAATGCTAAGAACAGTTTGCCACTTTGCTTTTCGCCGCTTCGGGATAGCTCTTTTATGCCGTGACAAGTTTTTAGATCTCTCAACAACAGATTCTTCCCTATTTGTGTGGCTTAGATCCTTTCCATTAACAATCATCTTATCCTCATTAACTCCTCCTTCATAAGCACATAAAGCCTTGATTTCTTCTCTACAACTTCCATCGTTCTTCTCCTAGCATTTGGCTTCAAAGATGCATTATTATTGACAGGATTTGCTTCCATTGAAGCAATGGTGGAAGCAGAGACAAGAAGTAATCTAAGAAAGATGGAAATAATAAATAAAGATTTTGAGGACAAAAAGACTGAATATCTCTCATAGCTAAAGCTAAAGAAGCAATGAATTAAATTGAAAGGAAAAAAGAAATAACAAATAACATATTCAACCACCCGTAAAACTAAAACATATACATTTCCTAAGAAAAACAAATTTGCAACAAAAACTCCTTTAGAAAAAGATCAATCAACCAACCAACAAAATGTTAAGCTATAAAATCTGCAAATAAAACCAGAAAACTAAAAAAATATCTCAATAAATATTTCTTTAAATTTGTTTACGATATGGATCAAACTTTCCATCGTTAAAAAGATGCATTAATGTCCAAAGAATTGAAGGGTGACCACCAAAACTCACCAATGCATCTCTTCCTAGTTTTTTTTTTTTCAACCATTATCTAAGTGCATCTTCTAGAGGTACATTATTGCTATACAAACATAATAAACATATCGCATAGTTAACTAATAAATTAAAGAAACTTGATATAATAAACTAAATGTTTATTTCTTTAAAAAAATTATGACATATGCAAATATAAATAATCAACAAAGAGATAGAGAAAAAAAATCTCATCTGATCCTTAACATCACTGCAAATGACTACATTAAAAGCACCGATAACAAATTTTTTATTATGATTTTAAAAGAACCCTCCTTAAAAAAATACTAATAATAAAATTCTTTCTCAAGATTCTAAAACAATCCTTCTTGAAAAAAAGCACTGATAACACAACAAAATAGATTGATTCAAAAAAAAATTACAAAAAAGAGCCAAGTGAAGAAATACCGTAGGTGTGAGGACCAATCGATCGCACAGGAGGCTTGGGCTCCGCATGGTCGTGCTAAGGTGTACGGGTGTGAAGACCGATCGCAGGCTCAGCTTGATCTCGGCGTACGGGTGTAAAGACCGATCGCAGGCTCTTCGTGGTCGCCGAGGAGATCAAGCGCCAAGGTGAGAGCGGTTTGGATTTCTTTTGCGAGGGGAAGGAAGAATTTATAGAAGGGGGGCCGCCAATTCCTTTGTTTTCGATTTCTAAAGGGATTGTGTTTTCCTTTTTTATAGGAGGGATGCCACATGTGGCCTGGGTCCCGCGAGCTCAATCGCACTTGTGCTGGTTGTCCGAGCGTTGTTACATTGACGCGTCCGTTCTTTTATTATATTTATCCCTCCGCCAACGAGGGATAGCAGTCTCTCCATCTCCGGTTTGGATTAGGATTACTGCATTAATTTATGGTATATAATATATAATAATATATAAATTATTGGGTAATGGGCCAAATGTTGGGTAATGGGCCAAAATAAGCCTTGAATACCCTAATGGGCCTTGAAAGCCTATTACCTCTTTATGTGTGTGAATGAGAAATTGCGGGGACATTTAGTCCCACATCGAAAAAATCAAGAAAGGAAGGTTCACTTATAAGGAAACCACTTTCTTGAAGCTTAAGTTCCTTAGGCTCACCATAAGTGGAGAGCTTGAGGGTGATACATAGCATCACCCTTGCGCATGCGCACGAGCGTGTGCGAAGGGCACAATGGGTGCTTTGTAGGTGCACTTTGCACGTGCGCATCATCGCGAGGAGCTTGAGGGGCTATAATTTTTTTCTAGATCAGGAGAATTCGACGGTGGAGACTGATCGGATCAAGATAAGGGGCTGAAATCAATTGATCATTGATCGATCGGATGAAGGATCGAGATGCGGTGATCAAATTACAATTGCAATCACGATCCAACGGTTGACACCCGTCGGTTGACCAGTCGATAGGACGGTTGGTTGACCAGTCAACAAGATGGTTGGTGACAAGGCATCCGTCCGATCATCGGTTGGTAATAAGGCGTCCGTCCGATCGTATGGTTGGTGATAAGGCGTCANAAGGGGCTGAAATCAATTGATCATTGATCGATCGGATGAAGGATCGAGATGCGGTGATCAAATTACAATCGCGATCACGATCCAACGGTTGACACCCGTCGGTTGACCAGTCGATAGGACGGTTGGTTGACCAGTCAACAAGATGGTTGGTGATAAGGCATCCGTCGATCATCGGTTGGTAATAAGGCGTCCGTCCGATCGTATGGTTGGTGATAAGGCGTCACTTCGATCAAGCCGTTGTGATAAGTGATCTTGAAATGATGTATCAGAGACGTGCAACTGCCTATCTGATAATGTGATTATCAGATCACGACGATGAAAGGCATATCGGGATGAGGATAGGCTTATCTGATTGGCTGATCTTCAGATCACAGCCATGAAAAGGCTTATCCGATCGCCTGATCTGAAGATCACAATGTTTAAAGGGCATATCAAGGGTGATAAGCCCTTAACCCTCACATCCTTCGATCGAAGAATTCAAATTAAATTAAATTCGTAGGGTTGCTTCCAAGGAGCACCTAAAAACCTATAAATAGGACCCAAGACCCTCTCATTTCATTCATTCCAATTCCATTCCGAATTGTGTTCTCTCTTAGGAATTTGCATACTTTCTAAGGGTAGTATTGCAATAGTGCATTAAAAAGAGAGTAGCATTCTTGGTTCGATATTTTTGATGAATTGTTGTGCTGCTTTCATCAAAAGGAGACTGTTGTATCCGGAGACAATCGTTATACTAACCATAAGCACCATTGCGGGACAAAATTATCTTAAAGACATAGAGTATAACTCTAGCCTCAGTCTGATCAATTAGGTAGCCACCATCTGCTACACCCAACAATCTTAAGACAATTTCCTGCTACCACGGAAGTGTTGCTGCAGATGACTATGACGACATCCGGTCAAGCCGAAAGACCGAAGAAATTTTTTGGCACAGACTTCAAGAAGTGGCAACAGAAGATGCTGTTCTACCTCACAACTCTAAATCTGGTCAGAGTGCTGACTGAAGATCTGCCTGTCCTGAAGGAAGGAAGACCGACAAGCAAGTCATTGCTGCAGTAGATGTATGGAAGCACTCAGACTTCCTTTGCAAGAACTACATCTTGAATGGTCTGGACAATACCCTGTACAATGCGTACAGTAGTATTGCTACTGCCAAGGAGTTATGGGCATCCCTGGACAAAAAGTATAAGATAGAGAATGTTGGATACAAGAAGTTTATGGTTGAAAGGTTCTTAGACTACAAAATGGTCGACACAAAATAGTTATGGAGCAAATCCAAGAGCTCCAGATTATCCTGCATGAGATACATGCAGAGAAATGTCTCTCAGCGAGTCATTCCAGGTAGCTGCCATCATAGAAAAACTACCACTACTGTGGAAGGACTTCAAGAACTACCTGAAGCATAAGCAGAAGGAGATGGGACTTGAAGACCTAATTGTCCGCCTGAGGATCGAGGAGGACAATAAGAGCCAAGACAAGAAGACAGGAGGACAACCTGCTGAGCCAAAGGCCAACCTCATAGAAGGAAGAAAGAAACGCAAGTTTCCAGGCGAAGGCTTTAAATAGAAGAAGGGCAATCCAAAGAAATATAAGTTCAAGGGAAAGTGCTTTGTCTATGGAAAGCAAGGACACAAATCCAAGGACTGTCGTTTCAAGGATAAAGAAAAGAAAGAAGTCAACGTTACTGAAACCCTATCCAAAGAGGTATCCGAGATGATGCTGTCAGCAGTTTATTTGAAGCAAACTGATAGAGATATAGACTAAAAGATATGCTTTATGTTATGTCTTTATATTTTAATGAGAATTCATTTTGAGCAATGTATGCCATTTACTATATATGTGCATGTGTCTAGTATTTACAAAGAGTATTTGATCTAGTGTGTAGAGTACGGCTTACACACAGAAGACTAGATCATCGGTTCTTTTGGAATACAAGTTTATTGTTCACAGTTTTAGATGGAATTGGACACACCATCAGTAGAACTGTAGCACAAATTTTTAGTAGGTCTGTCTTGACTACGGGAATGGTTTATTCTAACTATTTGTGCTAGTACACTTTTGTGTATTGAACAGGACCCAGTTGAGTTAATTATTTTATACTGACTTTATAAAATAATTTAAAACTCATGAATATTATGATTACTTATGCTCTTAATCCGAATTCTATTTCTAGACACGTGTATGTAGTGATTATTGTTTTGATTGCACATAGAGTGAGATTCTATATGAGTCAATAAACTCAGTGGGTTGGGCAATAACATTATATATATGGTGAATATTAATAGTTGAAGGAAACCACGTCCTGATAAATTGGATTGATGATATCATCTTGAGGAAGCTTATAAGTTTTGATTGTATCAAATCTTGCAAGTCGATTTTGAATCCGATACATCAAATAAGTTAAGTGCATAGGTCTCAAGATAATAAAAGCCAATTAAATTATATTGTCAGTAATTAAATTTAATTGATGGATATATGTAATCTTAACGTGGGGAGATAATAAGTATTTAATATTAAAGGCTTGAAAATATAAATTCGAATATGATTAGGAGTACATTTATAATTCTTTAGTGGAATGAATTGTAATTTACGTAATTGAATCCTAACCTGGGGTAGGATTGGGAGATTTAATTACATGGGAAGTTCTTTTCATATTTGCCTATTGGTCCTTGTTGTAGCCCTATAAATACCCTCTCAGTTGGTTGCTAGGAAAAATTTTTTTGAAGAAAGAAAAACAAGAAACCCTAGGACGGCCAAGAGATCCCACCATCTTGTGAGAGAAAGAAGGTATTTTCGGGAATACGGCGGAAGGCTAAAGGTTGAGGTCGAGCAATCGAATCAAAGTGATCCAAAGTTTAAATCTGAAGGTTTGATCTTATACTCATAGATTAGAACAGTAAAAGTTTTTTTGGTATTACTCATATACGCTATAGCCGAGATCTTGGGGGTATTCCGCGTTCCCCAACAAACATGGTTGACAAAGCAAATGAATGGTACATAGACACTGGAGCTACCAGATATGTCTGCTCTGATAAGAGTATGTTCTCATCATATACTCCTATCAATGGTAGAAATTTGGTCATGGGTAACTCCGCTACATCCAAGATAGAAGGACTTGGCCGCATTATTATGAAGATGACATATGGCAAGGAGTTTCTACTTAATGATGTGCTACATGTCCCTGACATCCGGAAGAATCTCATATCAGGCTCCCTCCTAAGCAAACATGGCTTTAGGATGGTCTTTGAGTCTGATAAATTTGTACTCACTAAGGGAGGATATTTATTGGAAGGGGTTACTTGAAAAATGGATTATTCAAGGTAAATGTAATGACTGTACATAGAAATCTTGAAATAAATAAAGCTTATTCTTCTGCTTATATGATTGATTCTTCTTGTTTATGGCATGATAGATTAGGACATGTGAATTTTAATTCATTACAAAATTAATGAAATTAGAATTATTACCTAATCATGAAATTGATTCACATTACAAGTGTGAAGTGTGTGTTGAAGCTAAGTTAGAAAAAACACCATTTTCAGCAGTAGAAAGAAATACTGAACCTCTTGACTTAATTCACAGTGATTTATGTGACTTAAAGTCAGTTCAAACTAGAGGAGGTAAAAAGTATTTTATAACATTTATTGATGATTCAACAAGATACTGCTATGTGTATCTACTAGAGTCTAAAGATGAGGCTTTAAAAATGTTTAAATGTTATAAGAATGAAGTTGAAAATCAACTTGGCAAAAAGATTAAGGCCATAAGGAGTGATAGAGGTGGTGAATACGATGCACCTTTTGATGAATTCTGTCAAGAGCATGCATTATTCATTAAACTACTACTCCTTATTCGCCTCAATCTAATGGAATTACGAAACGTAAAAACCACACATTAAAAGAAATGATGAATGCTATGTTAATAAATTCTGGTACACCATAGAATTTATGGGGAGAAGCAATTCTCTCAGCAAATCATATTCTTAATAAGATACCTCTTAAGAAGAAGGAAGTTACTCCATATGAGTTATGGAAAGGAAAGAAGCCTTCTTATAATTACTTAAGAGTATGGGGGTGTCTAGCAAAAGTAGTTATTTCGGACCCCAAAAAGGTTAAAATAGGACCTAAAACTAGGGGTGCAACTCAGGCTCATGAAACTCGGGTTTTCCTCAACCCTAACCCTAACCCTATTTGTAAAATGTCAACCCTAACCCTAACCCTAACCCTATTTGTAAAACCTCAACCCTAACCCTATTTTTAAAAATCATATTCGGGTTGAGTTTCGGGTTAGAATTCGGGTTGATGAGAAAAAACATAAAATACTTTTTTCAAAGTAAATAAACACCGAATTATGGATCCCAAAGACGAAAAAATAAAATCCCTTGCCTAACGCTTAAGCTAGACTCGGGAATTAACATTGTATTAAAAAAAAGGTCTTAACTGAAACAAAGAAGAGAAGGAGGTGCCGTAAACAAAGAAGAGGAGGAGGCAGAAAGTGAAACGAAATGTACGGGTAGTCCACCTTTATTTTTGTCCTTTTTCTGCTTGCGACCGATGGCACCCTCAAGTTGGCCATCTCGTCCGACCCGATTGGCACCTTTAACGCCCCCAAAATTATGATGCCGATAAGCTACCCCCGTTCGGGTAACCCTCGGGTTTTGGTTATCTCGAGTTCAGATTATCTCGGGTTCGGGTTGCGGTCAACCCTAACCCAGGTCAATTGCAAATCGGGCCGGGTTAAACCCGGATCTTTCGGGTTCGGGTTGGGCAAACATGAGTTTAAACACTGCTATAAATGGGTTCGGCGGGACAGGTTCGGGTTGAACCCGGCCCAAGTTGCACCCCTACCTAAAACTGTTGATTGTATATTTATCAGTTATGCACATAATAGTAGCGCATATCGCTTTCTTGTGTATAAATCAGATATAACTGATATACAAAAAATACAATCATGGAATCAAGGAATGCAGCATTCTTTGAAGATATATTTTCAATTAAAAGAAAATTAAAAATAAGTTCAAATAAAAGTACTTATGATAATAATACTGCTAGTAGTAGTCATCAGGAAGAATATCCTGAAGATGAACCCAGACACAGTAAGAGACCAAGAGTTATAAATTCTTTTGGTCCTGATTATGTAACTTATATGTTACAAGATAAACCTCAGACATTTAAGGAGGCAATGTCTAATCCAGAAGTACCCTTTTGGAAAGAAGCTGTTAATAGTGAAATTGAGTCCATCATGCACAATCATACATGGGAGTTGGTAGACTTACCATCTGGTATGAAACCTTTAGGGTGCAAGTGGATTTTTAAGAAAAAGCTAAAGGCTGATGGATCAATTGATAAGTATAAACCATATTAGTGGCTAAGGGCTTCAAACAAAAAGAAGGTATAGACTTTTTTGATACCTATTCACCAGTAAGAATAACATCTATAAGAATGTTAATCGCTTTTGTAGCCATTAACAATCTTGAAATTCATCAAATGGACGTTAAAACTACTTTTTTGAATGGTGAATTAGATGAAGAAATATACATGGAACAACCTGAGGGATTATTGTTCCAGGACAAGAAAAGAAGGTGTATAGACTTGTTAAATCCTTATATGGATTAAAGCAAGCACCTAAGCAATGGCATATAAAATTTGATAATGTTATGTTATCAAATGGATTCAAAATAAATGAATGTGACAAATGTATATATGCCAAAACCCTGCATGAAGGGTATGTGATAATCTGCTTTTATGTAGATGACCTGTTAATCATTGGTAGTAATACTGAAATGATTAATCAGACAAGGAAAATGTTGATCAAACATTTTGATATGAAAAATATGGGTGTTGCAGATGTTATACTAGGGATTCGAATCACTAGAACATCTGAAGAAATAATATTATTTCAATCTCATTATATTGAGAAAATATTAAATAAGTATAAAAAGTATGATACTAGCCCGGCGAAAATACCTGTAGATGTTAATCTACATTTGGCTAAGTATACTGGAGAACTCATATCTCAATTGAAATACTTACGTATAATTGGCAGTTTAATGTATGTCATGAATTGCACTCGTCCTGACATAGCATATGTTGTCAATAAGATGAGTAGATTCATAAGTAATCCAGGTCCAAATCATTGGACAGCTCTAATAAGGGTATTAAGATATATGCGATATACCCTATGTTATGGATTACATTTTTCAAGATATCCAGCTGTACTAGAAGGATACAGTGATGCAAATTGGATATCTAACACAGAAGATACAAAATCCACAAGTGGATATGTATTCACCTTAGGAGGAGGTGCTGTGTCATGAAAATCTTTTAAGCAAACATGTATAGCTCGATCCACTATAGAATCTGAGTTTATTGCCTTAGAAAAGCGGCTGAAGAAGCAGAATGGCTTCGAAATCTTTTAGAAGAAATTCCATGTTGGCCAAAGCCTGTGTCTGCAATATGCATACATTGTGATAGTCAATCGGTAATTTGCAGAGCATAGAATAAGATGTATAATGGTAAGTCTAGACATATATGTCGCAGACATAATACCATTAAGCAGTTACTTGAAATTTGTGTAATTTCTATTGACTATGTTCAGTCAAAGAAAAACCTAGCGGATCCATTAACAAAGGGTTGCCAAAAGATCAAGTAAACTGTTTATCGAGGGGAATGGGTTTAAAACCTATAACTGAAAAATCTTCATAGTGGATACCCAACTTAGCTGACTGGAGATCCCAAGATCTAGGTTCAAAAGGGATAACTAAATTATGAAGAGACTTGATAGCACTAAGGATGTCCAATCCTACTTATTTCTATGATAATTGGTGCTACCTGCTAAAGGTACTAGGATAAGCATTGCTTTTAATGATTCTTATGACATAAACATCATGTGGGGTATAGCAGGATACTCTTAATAAGAATCACCTATGTGAGTGTGAACTGGGCCAATTCTATGAGAATTTTAAGCTTTAATTCTCTGAAGCACTCATGAGACCAAGAGTTGTTCGGGGCCAAAATAAACACAACTATGAGAACCAAAAGAATGCTCGGGAAGAAGTTGCGTGATTATTATTTTCTTAGTTTACACAAAACGTTGAAAGGTTCAAGACATCACGTTCATCTTTTAGCAAGTAAACTCGATAACAATTCACTAAGGAAAGTTCAAAGCCACAAGCTACCTATCTCGATACAACTTCATCCCATTATACTCTCTTTAGTGTGTCTGCATATTCATTTGCATTAAAATCCTTTTATATGGGGGTTTGCCTTTGCTGATCTTTGATGATCTTTGATCTAAGTCCAATTTTTATTCATGTGGGGGATTGTTGGACAATGGGCCAAATGTTGGGTAATGGGCCAAAATAGGCCTTGAATACCCTAATGGGCCTTGAACGCTCATTACCTCCTTATGTGTGTGAATGAGAAATTACGGGGACATTTAGTCCCACATCAAAAAAATCAAGACAGGAATGTTCACTTATAAGGAAACCACTTCCTTGAAGCTTAAGTTCCTTAGGCTCACTATAAGTAGAGAGCTTGAGGGTGATGCTACGCACACGCACGTGTGCGTAGCATCACCCTCGCACACGCGCACGCGTATACGCGTATGCGAAGGGCGCAATGGGCGCTTTGTAGGCGCACTTTGTACTTCACACGTGCGCATCATCGCGAGAAGCTTGAGGGGCTTTAAATTTTTCCTAGATCAGGAGAATCCGACGGTGGAGAGTGATCAGATCAAGATAAGGGGATGAGATCAATTGATCGTTGATCGATCGGATGAAGGGTCGAGATGCGGTGATCAAATCACAATCGCGATCACGATCCAATGGTTGATACCCATCGGTTGACCAGTCAATAGGACGGTTGGTTAACCAGTCAATAGGACGCTTGGTGATAAGGCACCCGTCCGATTGTCGGTTGGTAATAAGGCGTCCGTCCGATCGTATGGTTGGTGATAAGGCGTCGTTCTGATCAAGCCGTTGTGATAAGTAATATTGAAACGGTGTATCAAAGATGTGCAACTGCCTATCTGATAACGTGATCATCAGATCACGATGATGAAAAGGCATATCAGGATGAGGATAGGCTTATCTGATTGGCTGATCTTTAGATCACATCCATGAAAAGGCTTATCCGATCGCCTGATCTGAAGATCACGATGTCTAAAGGGCATATCAAGGGTGATAAGCCCTTAACCCTCACATCCTTCGATCAAAGAATTCAAATTAAACTAAATTCGTAGGGTTGCTTCCAAGGGGCACCTAAAAACCTATAAATAGGACCCAAGACCCTCTCATTTCATTCATTCCAATTCCATTCCGAATTGAGTTCTCTCTTAGGCATTTGCATACTTCCTAAGGGTAGTATAGCAATAGTGCATTAAAAAGAGAGTAGCATTCTTGGTTCGATATTTTTGATGAATTATAGTGCTACTTTCATCAAAAGGAGACTGTTGTATCCTGGGAGACAATCGTCATACTGACCGTAAGCACCATTGCGGGACAAAATTATCTTAAGGACATATGGTATAACTCTAGCCTTAGTCTGATCAATTAGGTAGCCACCATCTGCCACACCCAACATAAATATGCAAAAAAAAAATAACTCTAGCCTCTCAAACACCGAAAGTAGTAGTTAGCCGCTAAGGGGTGCCACGGATCCCTCCGTGGCCATAAAGTTGGGTTCTCTTATTTTTAAGGATCTCTAACCTTTTGTATGTAGATCTTCGCACTATCTTTAAGGGTCTCATACTCTTCACAAGAATCTAGACAAGCAACAATAACAAAATATTAATCTAAAATTATTTAATTTTTTTTTTATCTTATTTATTTAAATTATATTTTAATTACAACTAATTATTTTTTAATATAATTTTTATTTATTTATTTTTATATATACCATACCATTTATTTACATTGATGTATTATAGGTTTACATTTAAAAAATAGATTTATACATTTATCTCTATATTTTTACAATAACTTTATTTTTTTCTTCAATTAAATATATTTATATTAAATTTCTTATTTTAACTATATTTATTTTATATATAATTTTTAATTATCAATATTTTCTATCTACATCTAAAGGGAGAAGAGAAAAGAAATTAAACAAAAAAAGGGTTTATCATGTATAGCCACCCAACTCTTCTATTGATATATTAATGTTATTTAATAATGATAATAATAAAATTTATAGGCTTTATTCGTACACGTTCCCGTTTCTAAACTTTACCCTGCCGAATACGATTAAAAGCAAAGTTTTATGAATTCAACCCAAACAAAAGAAATAAATATTTTCTTTCCATGCATGATGAATTGCTTTCAAGAATTTTTTTTTTTTATTTTTTATGTTTGTATACCCATGTTTCAAATAGAGTTAATTAAAGTTCCATTATAAACTATTAATGGTAATTGTAATTATTTTTTAGATAGAAAAGGAATTGGAAGGGGAAAAGAGAGAGAGTGTGTGTGGTATGGAACAAATTAAGTTTGACACATAAGTGCTCTGGGCAATGGATTAATGAGAATATTAATTGATGGCCTGTATTAATTGTTTAATCACCAATTAAGAAGGTTAATTAGGGAGCCACGCATGCATATATGCATGCAAGCAATGTAATTGTGTGCAAATAAACTAATCAAACATGGCTTAATTTAATTTGCCGACTGCAAGGATGGGCCGGCATAAGTCGATGACAAACGATTATAATTTATATAATGAAATGTTTGTTGAGTCCAATAAATATTGAGTGCTCCAAGAATTTAAGGCAAATTAATTAATGCACTTGATATTATTAATTGATGCAACAAGTCATATATGATCAGCTGAAGCATCTCACTTATCAATCCTTTGCTTTGTCTTTCACGCAAAGTAGATGTAGTAGGAATTAATGAATTAAAGGGTGGAATTAATTCAGCTGTAAGAGCCGGAGGAAAAAGCACCAATGTAATTTGACCAAGTTCAAATACTTTGGAGGCACCACCAGTACTCGATCAAGACACAAAGTTTGAAGTCTTCTCCAAATGTAATTTGATCAATTAAGTTCGTCAATTAATGTTCATCGATCCTCTCTCTACGTACATTTAGCACAGAATTAAGTGCACATTAATAACTCCAAATTAAGCAACATCCTCCATCCTCCAAATTAAATACAAGACAACCAGCCCACTCTTGTGAGTCCGCACGCCACGCCCTCAATGGCCAATTAATTTTTTATCACGTTCTTTAGGGGCCTAGAAATACTTGAACTTGGGGGAGAGGGTAAAAATGATTACAATAGGTATAAATCAATTGATTTAATTTTAGATATATTCTTCATTCATGTGCTGGCTGAGCGTAAACGACACCATTCAATACCTTACCTTTTATACTAGCAAGAAAAGAAAAAAGATAGAAGAACCCAACAAAAATAATTGAATGTATCTACAGTCTTATGCAAAAAATGCAACCAAGAATTAAGGATGGGTAGTTCAGTGCACAACAAACGACGAGAGCACTGCAGCTCCCTATAAAGCCATTAGATTAGAAGATATAGCTGCCAGGGAGCTTGGCTCATAACCGTGCACCCTAAAGCGATAGATGCACGTATGATCTGAACTCCCATGGTTGGAGGTAAAGTCTAGTCGCACCTTGTTGACCACCACACCAAACTCATGAGCTGTCTCGACGTTGAAGGTCTGCGCATTGCTCTTCTCCAGGTCATAAGAGAACTCACTCAAGCGGTACACCTTGACTTGGCTGGATGGGTCATCATCATCATCATCTGATTCAAACCATGCAGAGACCCGACAATCCTTGGGGGCACTGCTCCTGTCATAAGCCACGCTCTGCGCACATACCATATAAAAAGAGGCATCAGCGATAATTATGCATTATATGAATTAATAGGAAAGAAAAAGTTAAAAGAAACAAGCACTAAGTTCCAAATGCCTCAAAATATAGCTATAAAGGAAAAATGAATAGAACAATTGGAACAAAAACATACCTTAGATACATGCTCCAGTGTGATAGCCTCAGGTATAATCCCTATTCTGAGCCTAATCTCAACAAACCCACTACTTCCTTGCAAGGGAAAACATTGGCCAGGCTCCCCATAACTTGGCTCCAGCATTTTGTGGGCACTAGGGTGAACTCCATTTCCAATTATAAAAGCACGAAGCCAACTGTTCACTCCCTGAAAACCATGAGGCTCTGAATGACTGACCACCCTGGCCCCACCAGAAGCTAAAGCATAATCAACCCTTTCAAGTCCATCGGCTGCATACCTTTCAATCTCTTTCTTAACAAGATCCCTAGCAAAAGACATAATTTGGTCCAAATGAACATCACTATCACTACCATCTAGTTTTCTAGCAAGCTCATCCTGAAATATTTCAAATTCTTTCTTTGAAAGCAGACCCATGTCCTTGAATTCAGTCAAAGACTTGTCTAAACCATTAGTCTTAACTTCCAACTTCTTCAACTCCTCCAACGTTGCTACTTTCTCTTCAATTTGCTTTAAGTTCTTCCCTTGCTTGGGATCCATCAGTCTTAACTTTCAACTTCTTCAACTCCTTCTCCAACATTGCTACTTTCTCTTCAATTTGCTTTATAAATTCCCTTGCTTGGGATCCATCAGTCTTAACTTCCAACTTCTTCAACTCCTTCTCCAACATTGTTACTTTTTCTTCAATTTGCTTTCTAAGTTCCCTTGCTTGGGATCCATCAATCTTAACTTCCAACTTCTTCAACTCCTTCTCCAACATTGCTACTTTCTCTTCAATTTGCTTTCTAAATTCCCTTGCTTGGGATCCATCAGTCTTAACTTCCAACTTCTTCAACTCCTTCTCCAACATTGCTACTTTCTCTTCAATTTGCTTTCTAAGTTTGGGCTCATTTCCAATTTTTCGATCTACGGCTTCTACATGAACTTGCAACATGTTAGCTATTTTCTTTAAAGATGCCTCAATTTCAGAAACCTGACCCTTATAATCCAAAGCAAGAAATGGTGAGTTAGTATGGTCTCCAATCCTACCAGCCAATCTCCAAACTGTCTGCCCCAGCCATAAAAGAGCTACTAGAAGCAAACAAATCTTGGTTAGAATGCTAAGAACAGTTTGCCACTTTGCTTTTCGCCGCTTCGGGATAGCTCTTTTATGCTCAATAACAATTATCTTATCCTCATTAACTCCTCCTTCAGTAAGCACATAAAATTTCTTCCCTATAACTTCCACCGTTCTTCTCCTAGCATTTGGCTTCAAAGATGCATTATTATTGGTAGGATTTGCTTCCATTGAAGCAATGGTGGAAGCAGACACAAGAAGTAATCTAAGAAAGATGAAAATAATAAATAAAGATTTGAGGACAAAAGACTGAATATCTCTCATAGCTAAAGCTAAAGAAGCAATGAATTAAATTGAAGGAAAAAAGAAATAACTAATAACAGATTCAACCGCCCGTAAAACTAAAACATATACATTTCCTAAGAAAAACAAATTTGCAACAAAAACTCCTTTAGAAAAAGTTCAATCAACCAACAAAAAAAAAATTGCAGAAAATTAATTAAAATTGATGATATAGCAAGACAATCAAAAAAAATTAATATTATATTTTTAATATTTTTATGCTCTTTAAACCTAAGAAGAAGGTTTTATTGAATGAGATAACTAGAAAGGAATGAATTTTTATAAGACAATCAAAAAATAAAAAAGTATGCATGTGAAACAATCCTAAAATTACTGACCATTATTATAGGTTCGTCAACCAAGTCTTCAAGACTGACCATCTAATTTGCAGGGATGTTACCTAGAATCCATGGGTTCAAAGACTCATAATTCAATATATGAGATCCTCTGCTGCTTTGGCTGAGATAGTAGTGATGAGTTGATTATGTGTTAATTAGAACAGGCTAGGCTTTTTCAGATTCATGCACGGCTAATTCCTCCTATGTTCTCTTTTACAAGAATAAACATAAAATTAAGTTAACAATTCTGCATCATGTTCTTGCTACAGCCTAATCTGAACCGAATTTGTTCCAAAAACATTAAGAAATTTAAATTTCTATGGATTGTAGATCTTTGGCTCTTCCTGGATTCCGAACTTGTGTCTATGAGACTGCCCTCTTTTGCTTTTACATACCATTAGTTTCTTTGTGTGAATTGAAACAAGAGTGCTAAAATATTCTCCAATATCCTGGGAAAAAGTGACACACAAATGCAAATTTGTTCCACTTTTTCTAGCCCTGACCAGATAAAAATAAACACCAAAGTGTAAACAACTTGGAGGATCATCGCCGGCATACCGAGATCATAAATAAATAGAATTATATAGGCCTTATTCATCAGGACGCAAGCAATATCCATAGATTCATCACAAGAGAAATTATTGAAGCAAAGAAGAGGTCGGATAGAAGTACAAATTTCACTTCACTTCTTTAGCAGCAAAGGTCCCACGTTGTCACCCGTAGCCTTGTTGTGCTCCCGTCGCACAGCGGGAATGCCCCCGACCTCCAACACCTGTTCACATCCATCGTTGATCAATCGAAGCAATGTTTTGTTTTTGTTAAAAAAAAAAAAAGCAGAAGAGGAATATTAATACCGGCAATAAGCGGTGACGGGCTTGGAGAGCTCGGCGACGACGACGGAGTGTGAGGACCGCTCGATCGCACAGGCTTGGGGGCTCCGCGTGGTCGCCGAGAAGATCAAGCGCCAAGGTGGAGGGGTTTGGATTTGTTTTGCGAGGGAGGGGAAGGCAACGCGGAAGAATTTATAAGAGGGGGGCCGCCGATTCCTTCGTTTCCAAGTTCTAAAGGGATTAGGGATTGCGTTTTTTCCTTTTTTATAGAGGGAGGCCTGCGTCCCGCCGATTCCTTCGTGTCTTTGGGATGCATGCGCTGGAAGCCGAGGCACGAATTTGATAATAAGTTATTCCGGTTTCTTCTCCTCTAAGTATTACTGCAATCATGTTATCAATTGAATAATAATTGTCTTTTTTTTTTTTCTGTTTGCCTCGACCTTCTTTGGAAAGAAATAATGATTGCATCTTTCCTCTTTCAGCAGATAAATCTAGGAACTAAATTATAGTAATAGAGATAAATCGAAGATTTCTTTCCTTCTTTCACGAGCAAGATTGATAACCGATGGGATGGCCGAGCAACTTACCAACGCTGTCGACAAAATTATTGAGGCTTGCAATCCAACGTGCCAGGGATTTGACCACACATTGGGCCAATCAAAAGGGCCCATAGGGCCAATCCTGCTAGTGGGCGAAGAAGATTTGACGCGTCAACAAACAAAACTAGACTTTGTCTATGAATGGCGACGATTGAACCATCAACTTCTTCTTAGCTAACACAATAAATTCCATGAGCATTGAGCACCTGATTCACATATTTTGTATGCCGTCCTATCAATCAAAATTTCCATTTTGATTCCCATTCTATATATACAATACCATTTATTTACATTGATGTATTTATAGGTTTACATTAAAAAAAAAATAGATTTATATTACATTTATCTCTATATTTTTACAATAACTTTATTTTTTTTCTTCAATTAAAATATATTCATCTTAACTTTCTTATTTTAACTATATTTGTTTATATATAATTTTTAATTATCAATATTTTCTATCTCCATCTAAAGGGAGAAGAGAAAAGAAATTAACCAAAAAAAGGGTTTATCACGTATAGCCACCCAACTATTCTATTGATATATTAATGCTATTTAATAATAATAATAATAAAATTTGTAGGCTTTATTCGTACCCGTTCCCATTTCTGAACTCTACCACGATTAAAAGCAAAGTTTTACAAATTCAACCCAAACAAAAGAAATAAATATTTTCTTTCCATGCATGATGAATTGCTTTCAAGAATTATTATTTTTTATTTTTTTATTTTTTTCTGTTCTGCATGCCCATGTTTCAAATTGAGTTAATTAAAGTTCCATTATAAACTATTAATGATAATTGTAATTATTTTTTAGATAGAAAAGGAATTGGAAGGGGAAAAGAGAGAGAGAGAGAAAGTGGTATGGAACAAACCAAGAGGATGCCTATAGAGTAAAAATTGTATATGTTCTGGCTTGGTCTCTCGCCATCACTCCCTAATTTTTCTCTCCACTTTACTATATTATTTATTGATGAATATCCTCTACTCTACTCTTCTCTACTCTGGATAAAATTGATATTTAAATTATAAATAATTATATTTTTTTAAATTATTTCTCTTGATTGTTAAAGAAAAATTTGTTTGAGTCCCGGTAGGAGTCAACAAAAAGATTAAAAAAAAAATACACGTCGAGCTTATGGTTATAGGCTGACCCTAGATAACTTCTCGGTCCTAAGTCCGAGCTGCCCCACTTTGTCCAGCCCAACTATATTTAGATACAGTTGGTTTTACAGCTCAGATGCAGAGGATTTTTTCCAACCCAAAACAAAAAAAACCTTTAATTACTTTCCAATACATACAAATTCCATCGTATGACGAAGTGGATTAAAATCGAAAGAAAGAAAGAAAATGAAACGTATAAAATATCATTATATTTTCTTTCCACTCGAGGGAGAGATCGATAATGTAGCATGGTGGCAGGCTAGCTAGAGAACTTCTTCATCAATGATATATATATATATATATATATATACACACACGTATATGTATGTATGTATATAAACGTACATTCAGTTGTCGAACATGTCTAGGCACGTACATGCATGCATCTCTCTCGTAGTCGTAGATACGAGAGTAACCCCCCCCCCCCCCACACACACACACATATATATATTTTATGCGCACAGTTTGACAATAATTATAATATATATATAAACGTACATCCAGTTGTCGAACATGTCTTGGCACGTACATGCATGCATCTCTCAGTAGTAGTAGTAGTAGATACGAGAGTAAGATATAATGCGCACATGTAGCTTAATGTTGATAATTAGGTAGGTGTATGTTCGCCTCGTCTTTGGGACTAATTAACCTAAATGAGATAACTAGTCATGAGATATATGGCTTAATTTCTGAATTGCTAGAAATCACCTTATAATAAACTGTCTTAATTTCTTCCCCTTTGATTTCTGTTCAAAAATGCATATATTTTTGGAGAGAAAGAAAAGGAACACAGAGATCCGGGAGTTATTCATCTATCCTTTGCTATTATCATCAGATAGAGAGAGAGAGAGAGATGTAGCTTAATTTAATCGTAGTACTGTAGACAGAAAACTTTTTTGTTCTTAATTAATTGATCGGCTTTAATTTGACCAGCTAGCTAGCGAAATCCCTTGAGATCGATCTTTAGGCCAGCACCATACATCATCCGATAAGCTGCTGCTTCTTCTTCTTCTTCCCAAAATTTGTGCATTAATTCCCTTCCCTTCAATTCCCCGTAGTTATATATGAATCACTGGCTCCCGACTTGAATTACTTCTTCTATATAGGAAAACAAGTAATTAATTAATAGTACTGGGGCACCTTATTATTAAGGATGCAAATTAAATTAAGACTTCCTGCTTGCTAATAAGATCTAGAACTCATATATACCATGCACTATATATACATCATTTCGGACATTTGTCTCCTTCATTTCCAATCTAGCTAGCTAAGAAACTTAAAATAGATATATTAGATTAGTTGTTCTTTTAATTAAAAATACAGTCATGTATATTGATATGACTGATCCCAGCGTCGTCAGAAAAGGTAACGGCAGCCATTGTCATTCCCCCACCCCGGCACCCTCTCGAGGTCGGGGGTGGGGTCATTATTCATTAACCCCGGGGCCCCACCGGTCTCGGGGTGCACCGTCGCTCCCCCCCCCGGCACCCCCTCGGGGTCGGGGGGTGGGGTCATCATTTCTTAACCATGGGACCCCCCCGGTCTCGGGGTGTATCGTCATTCCCCCACCCCCGGCACCCCCTCGGGGTCGGGGAGTGGGGTCATCATTTCTTAACCCCGAGGCCCCCACCGGTCTCGGGGTGCACCGTCGCTCCCCACCCCCGGCACTCCCTTGGGGTCGGGGGGTGGGGTCATCATTTCTTAACCCCGGGACCCCCGCCGGTCTCGGAGTGCATCGTCATTCCCCCACCCCCGGCACCCCCTCGGGGTCGGGGGGTGGGGTCATCATTTCTTAACCCCGGGACCCCCGCCGGTCTCGGGGTGCACCGTCGCTCCCCCATCCCCGGCACCCCCTCGGGGTCGGGGGGTGGGGTCATCATTTCTTAACCCCGGACCCCCCCGGTCTCGGGGTGCATCGTCATTCCCCCACCCCCGGCACCCCCTCGGGGTCGGGGGGTGGGGTCATCATTTCTTAACCCCGGGACCCCGTCGGTCTCGGGGTGCATCGTCATTCCCCCACCCCGGCACCCCCTCGGGATCGGGGGTGGGGTCATCATTTCTTAACCCCGGGACCCCCGCCGGTCTCGGGGTGCATCGTCGCTCCCCCACCTCCGGCACCCTCGGGGTCGGGGGTGGGGTCATCATTTCTTAACCCCGGGGCCCCCATCGGTCTAGGGGTACACCGTCATTCCCCACCTCCGATATCCCTTCGAGGTGCGGTCATCAGCGATCAGCACGCGACTCAACTGCCAAGGAAAACAGCAACCATCAGGTTGCACGGTGCTTGCACATGATTTTCAGCGCATGACCATGCCTTGCCGCAGCGTACCATTCAGTACTTCCGTGATTGTGCCCCAGAAGGCCATGCCTCATAACGAGGTTTGGCGCGTTGCATGCCCCTGTGCATGACCATGCCTGCCGCAGCGTACCATTCGGTACTGCCGTGATTGTGCCCCGTTACGGAGGACCATGCCTCATAATGGTGTTTGGCGCGTTGCATGTCCCTGTGCATCACCATGCTTCGCTACGGCGTACGACTCGCTACTTCTAGCAATGGAGTCCATTCATCAACCAGCAACGGTACGATGGAGATCTTCCGAGGCTGCAAGTTATGGTATTCGGACAGGTATAAAAGACATATACTCACGCTGTAAGTGGGATCTGAACCCTGGTTTTCTGAGCTTTCTTCCTCCCAGCAAAAACCCTAACCGCCTCAGCTCCTCTTCGCTGGAGCGGTTCTTTGTCTGAGCCCAAGCAACTGACTTGATCGTCGGAGGGTCCCCACCGGTGCACGGTCCCGGGGACTTTTCTTGCAGGACTCCGAGGAGGGAGACGTCCGTCGTCCCCGACGTTCGAGGAGGGTTTCTTGGCATCATCAGATTGGTGCGCCAGGAAGGGGAGTGTAAGAAAGACTTCGAACCAGCTTTCTTCTTTCTCTTGTCTTCAAGACCTCAAAGCCATGGTGATGACTCGAATAAAAGGAGTTTTAGCCGGTCGCGCTGGGGGGCAGCGCTGCGGGGCCTATCCACCCGCGGAGGCCCCCCAGCTCTCGCATCCTGTTTCCTGGAGCCTCCAAATCCCCAGGGGGCAGGGCCTTTCGCTCCGCAAAATGAAGTTCCGCAGCAACCCCAGGAGGATCGATTCGCCGCCTTGGCCGCGCAAGTCCAGTCGTTGACGGCGATGGTTCAAGGCATGCAGCATCAGCAAGCAGCCTTGTGACAACCGGAGCCGAACCCGTCTGTCCCTGGGGTGATGCAGCCTAGCCAGGCACAAAGCCCAGTGTACCACTGGCAGAGCAGTGTGCCACTGGCTCTTAACAACAAAAGCCTGACGCTCCGTCGGCACTCAAAGCCCTGCACTAGCCAGGCACAAAGCCCAGTGTACCACTGGCAGAGCAGTGTGCCACTGGCTCTTAACAACAAAAGCCCGACGCCCCGTCGGCACTCAAAGCCCTGCACTAGCCAGGCACAAAGCCCAGTGTACCACTGGCAGAGCAGTGTGCCACTGGCTCTCAACAACAAAAGCCCGGCGCTCCGTCGGCACTCAAAGCCCTGCACTAGCCAGGCACAAAGCCCAGTGTACCACTGGCAGAGCAGTGTGCCACTGGCTCTCAACAACAAAAGCCGGCGCCCCGTCGGCACTCAAAGCCCTGCACTAGCCAGGCACAAAGCCCAGTGTACCACTGGCAGAGCAGTGTGCCACTGGCTCACAACAAAAGCCCGCGCCCGTCGGCACTCAAAGCCCTGCTAGCCAGGCACAAAGCCCAGTGTACCACTGGCAGAGCAGTGTGCCACTGGCTCTCAACAACAAAAGCCCGGCGCCCCGTCGGTACTCAAAGCCCTGCACTAGCCAGGCACAAAGCCCAGTGTACCACTGGCAGAGCAGTGTGCCACTGGCTCTCAACAACAAAAGCCCGGCGCCCCATCGGCACTCAAAGCCCTGCACTAGCCAGGCACAAAGCCCAGTGTACCACTGGCAGAGCAGTGTGCCACTGGCTCTCAACAACAAAAGCCCGGCGCCCCGTCGGCACTCAAAGCCCTACACTAGCCAGGCACAAAGCCCAGTGTACCACTGGCAGAGCAGTGTGCCACTGGCTCTCAACAACAAAAGCCCGACCCCGTCGGCACTCAAAGCCCTGCACTAGCCAGGCAAAGCCCTAGTGTACCATGGCAGAGCAGTGTGCCACTGGCTCTCAACAACAAAAGCCCGGCGCCCCGTCGGCACTCAAAGCCCTGCACTAGCCAGGCACAAGCCCAGTGTACCACTGGCAGAGCAGTGTGCCACTGGCTCTCAACAACAAAAGCTCGGTGCCCCGTCGGCACTCAAAGCCCTGCACTAGCCAGGCACAAAGCCCAGTGTACCACTGGCAGAGCAGTGTGCCACTGGCTCTCAACAACAAAAGCCCGTGCCCCGTCGACACTCAAAGCCCTGCACTAGCCAAGCCCAGGTACCACTGGCAAAGCAGTGTGCCACTGGCTCTCAACAGCAAAAGCCCGGCGCCCTTCGGCTCTCAAAGCCCTGCACTAGCCAGGCACAAAGCCCAGTGTACCACTGGCAGAGCAGTGTGCCACTGGATCTCAACAGCAAAAGCCCGGCGCTCCGTCGGCACTCAAAGCCCTGCACTAGCTAGGCACGAAGCCCCGCTGACCGCCGGAGGAGTGGTGCACCAATGATTCATCACAGCCAAGGCCCGACACCGGCCGGTCAAGTGAGAGCTAGGTCCTGCAGGCATCTAGCTGCGCGCCAGGCCAACACCCGTTCCAATACTTGACAAGGCGCTATGCCTATGGCCCCTAGGGGACCTACCAGCCTAATCTCCAATCGGTGGCGTTCTTGCTCCTAAAATTTAACTCTACCTAGTTCTAACTAGGATACATGCGACTAAGGTGGAGGGGCACGGGTGTGGAGGTGTCCTCCAGAATTATTAGAATGAATAAAGTCATGGGGCCACATATCAATTGACGAAGTCAATAATTTGGAGATCATTGTGAAGAGTATTTTCATTAACTACAAAGCTCCGACATAGTCGGGTTTACAAAAGCAAGAAAAGGAAACAAAATCACGGGCGCGAACTCATGGCTCCGCCGGTGCAGGTTCATCGTCGGAAGGGGCCTGGTCTGACGACTGATCCAATTCGACCTCCAGGGCCCGAGGGAAATTCAGATCCCTGGCCACCTTCTCCTTGGCGTACTGGAACCCGTCAAGGAATACCGCGGCCGAAGCTTCGGCCAGGTCGTCTACGAAACGCTCGGACGCCTTGTATTCCTCGACAAGCCCGGCGGCCCGAGCCTTCTCCGCAGCGAGGGACTTCGCCGCGATCCTCTCAGCCTCTCGAGTGCGGCTTATCTCCTCTCGAGCACGGCTCAACTCCTCCTCGCATCGGCAGGTTTCCTCCCTTGCCACTCTTGCTTCTTCCTCCGCTGCGCCCGCCCGGTCCTCGGCTTCCTGGAGAGCTGAGGTCAACTCAGAGATATGCATATCTCTGGCCACGACCCGCTCTCAGCCTCCATCTGAGAAAGCACCGCGCGGGTACGGGCGCCCTCCATTTCCGCCCGGCTCATGGCGGCCCTCACCTCGCTCGCACAGGTATCCTTAACCGCCTCCAGTGCCCTCTCTGCCTCTTCCGTGCGATGCTGGGCCTCCTCGACCTCCTTCTGCGTCTCCCGCAGAACACTCTTTCCCCCTTGGATTACCTCCCTGGCAGCCCTCAGGGAGTGCACGATCTGCACGCATAAGCCCAGGTTAGCAAAACACATATATATATATATATATAACAAAAACAGCAACCCCGAACGAAAAGGTTGCTTACCTTGACCACGGCGGCGTAAGAGTCCCGGAAGAATGCGCCGCCCCCTGATGGCTGAGATCCTCGATGATCCTAGATCAAAGACTAGGCCCAGGACCCGCTCGGCCCAATGGCCGTCATCCAAGGAGTTTCGGGGTGGACTGGGCGCACCCTCGCCTCCCTCCGCCATTTCGGACGTCCCCGACTCTGTGTGCGGGCCACTCCCAAGCGGCCCCATGGGAGGCGGGCTCGCGGGGCCGGATGATCCCTCGCCCCAGTCCCTGGCAGTCACTCCCCCTGGGACCGGGAGCTCTTCGGTGGGCACGTGCACCCCCGCTGCCAGCTCTTCGGCGGTGGCTCTCGCTGATGGAGTGTCGCCGTAAGGTCGACCTCCGGTACGGCTGGGACGTGTGGTAGAGCCGGGGGTGGGGAAACTGGTGTCGGGAGCGAGGCCCGAACCGCCGGGCGTTTCGGGGCCGGGGCCTGCTGGCTCCTAGACGGCCCCTCCCGGCCCCTTTTCTTGGCAGCCTTTATCAATTTTTGCTGTCGAATTTTCATTGCACGACACAGGTCAGATTTTCAGAACAAAAAAAAAAAAAAAAAAAAGAAGAAGAAAGAAGAGGGGTATTTCTGGCTAAGTGTGAAGCAAGCCTACCCCGATGGGAATGAGGCCCGCCGACTCCAAGCGGTCCTCCGATAGCAGCAAGGTGTACCGAGGAATCTCTCAGCAGCAACCCCATCGCTCTCGGTCCAGGCTGAACAGCCACGGCGTTCCCTCGGAGGTCGGGGTCTCCCACCGGGGCCGGACTTGGTCGACGTTGGCAAAAAGAAGCGGGGTTTCCACCCCTTGATCGATGAGGCAGGAGGAGCTTCAGAACCCTGTTGGGTCAGGGCTGGAACAGCCACCACCCTTTCTGGGCTCGGAGAATAGAAATTGCGGAACAAACTAATCCTAGGAGTGATACCTAGGCGGTGACAAAGAATGACAAAGGCGCTAATTGCGACAGGAGTTCGGAACTAGCTAAGAGGGAGTCAAAGAGTAGAAATCGAGTAGGCTGACAAAGAAAGGGTGAAAGGAGGGCGGAGACCTGCCTGCAGGCAGATCTCATAGAGGGCTACTCGACTGGGTCGGGAGGAGATGACCCGGTCGTCAGGTGTTGGCAGGAATAACTCGACCTCCCGAGGGATCCTGTAGCGGGCCCGGATCCTTTCCAGATCCGGTCGCTTCAGGACGGAGGCTGTCCCCTCTGGGGACTCCACCCTCGAGGAGGTCCCGGCCCTCAGCCGGTGGCCCCTCGATGGGGCCCCACCGGTGGCCCATCGCCGGGCCAGAGGGATGTCCTCCGAATCAGAGGACCACTCAGGTGTGGGAGAAGGAGTGGGGGAGGTCTGGCGCCTCATAGAGGGAGGACGGTCCTCAGAGCCGTCCTCCGAGGTCCAGGAAGGGGAACTCATGGATGAGGCAGGAGGAGCTAACCTGGGAGGCCAAAAGAAGACCGAGTGTGGGCTTGCAGATCACAGAAAAACTGGGGAACAGAAGGAAGAAGACGATGGCGATGAGGCATCGGTCCGCCCCCCTTAGCTAGCTTTATTAAGTTTTCAAAATGTCCCGCCATGTCTCATCGGCCACGCGGCTTCTTGCTATACGCCGGTTCGCCTCGAGGAGCGCCCCAGCGCGTGGTGCGGCATGCCCCCGGCCAGTGATGGGACCTTGCTGACGTTGCCGTAATGAGAGGAAATGATGATACGCCTTTTTTGCGCGGACTCCGAAGAGCCCGTCCTCATTCTCGAGGGTGATCATGGCTGGCGCAGTGTACGGAGGGCCGCCTCCTTACATTCCCCGCACCGTCCGCATAAAGGTCAAGGATAGGGATCAGCCACGTGGAGAACGCCCCTTGAGCCTCAACGGTGGGACCCGCTTCGCCCCAGGGGCGAGGGGGCATCTGATATGACTGATCCCAGCGTCGTCAAAAAAGGTAACGGCATCCATCGTCATTCCCCCACCCCCGGCACCCCCTCTGGGTCGGGGGTGGGGTCATCATTCATTAACCCCGGGGCCCCCACCGATCTCGGGGTGCACCGTCGCTCC
This sequence comes from Calamus simplicifolius, assembly GCA_900491605.1. Taxonomy (NCBI): domain Eukaryota; kingdom Viridiplantae; phylum Streptophyta; class Magnoliopsida; order Arecales; family Arecaceae; genus Calamus; species Calamus simplicifolius. The sequence continues at coordinate 653,634 of UESW01003832.1, forward strand.
CCCACCCCCGGCACCCCCTCGGGGTCGGGGGTGGGGACATCATTTCTTAACGCCGGGACCCCCGCCGGTCTCGAGGTGCATCGTCATTCCCCACCCCCGGCACCCCCTCGGGGTCGGAGGGTGGGGTCATCATTTCTTAACCCTGAGGCCCCCACCGGTCTCGGGGTGCATCGCTCCCCCACCCCCGGCACCCCCTCGGGGTTGGGGGGTGGGGTCATCATTTCTTAACCCGGGACCCCCGCCGGTCTCGGGGTGCATCGTCATTCCCCCACCCCCGGCACCCCTCGGGGTCGGGGAATGGGGTCATCATTTCTTAACCCCGGAACCCCCGCCGGTCTCGGGGTGCACCATCGCTCCCCCACCCCCGGCACCCCCTCGGGTCGGGGGGTGGGGTCATCATTTCTTAACCCCGACCCCCTGCCGGTCTCGGGTGCATCGTCATTCCCCCACCCCCGGCACCCCCTCGGGGTCGGGGGGTGGGGTCATCATTTCTTAACCCCGGGACCCCCGCCGGTCTCGGGGTGCATCAACATTCCCCCACCCCCGGCACCCCCTCGGGGTCAGGGGATGGGGTCATCATTTCTTAACCCCGGGACCCCCGCTGGTCTTGGGGTGCATCGTCATTCCCCCACCCCCGGTACCCCCTCGGGGTCGGGGGGTGGGGTCATCATTTCTTAACCCCGGGACCCCCGCCGGTCTCGGGGTGCATCGTCATTCCCCCACCCCCGGCACCCCCTCAGGGTCAGGGGGTGGGTCATCATTTCTTAACCCCGGGACCCCCGCCGGTCTCGGGGTGCATCGTCGCTCCCCCACCCCCGGCACCCCCTCGGGGTCGGGGGTGGGGTCATCATTTCTTAACCCCGGGACCCCCATCGGTCTTGGGGTACACCGTCATTCCCCACCTCCGATATCCCTTCGGGGTGTGGTCATCAGCGATCAGCACGCGACTCAACTGCCAAGGAAAACAGCAACCATCAGGTTGCACGGTGCTTGCACATGATTTTCAGCGCATGACCATGCCTTGCCGCAGCGTACCATTCAGTACTTCCGTGATTGTGCCCCGTTATGGAAGGCCATGCCTCATAACGAGGTTTGGCGCGTTGCAAGCCCCTGTGCATGACCATGCCTCGCCGCAGCGTACCATTCGGTTCTGCCATGATTGTGCCCCGTTACGGAGGGACCATGCCTCATAACGGTGTTTGGCGCGTTGCATGTCCCTGTGCATCACCATGCCTCGCTACGGCGTACGATTCGCTACTTCTAGCAATGGAGTCCATTCATATCAACCAGTAACGGTACGATGGAGATCTTTCGAGGCTGCAAGTTATGGTATTCGGACAGGTATAAAAGACACATACTCACGCTGTAAGTGGGATCTGAACCCTGGTTTTTTTGAGCTTTCTTCCTCCCAGCAAAAAACCCTAACCGCCTCAGCTCCTCTTCGCTGGAGCGGTTCTTTGTCTGAGCCCAAGCAACTGACTTGATCGTCGGAGGGTCCCCATCGGCGCAACCGGTCCCCGGGGACTTTTCTTGCAGGACTCGAGGAGGGAGACGTTCGTCGTCCCCGACATTCGAGGAGGGTTTCTTGGCGTCATCATATATTATTCATTTAGAATTCCCAAGTAATAATAAATTTAAGCATGTACGTACGTAGATGTTAGCTAGGAGTACTGGTCATTCCCTGGCCATTAAATATTAGAATGATTAGAGACTAGTTTCCCAAGCATCTTCCTTTTCTCTCTACTCTTGCCACGTACAAGATCGACTTTAATTACACCTTAAGTTTGACACAATAATTAAGTGTATATTCTGGGCAATGGATTAATGAGAATATTAATTGATGGCCTATATTAATTGTTTAATCACCAATTAAGAAGGTTAATTAGGGAGCCACGCATGCATATATGCATGCAAGCCATGTAATTTTGTGCAAATAAACTAATCAAACATGGCTTAATTTAATTTACCGACTGCAAGGATGGGCCGGCATAAGTCAATGACAAACAATTATAATTTATATAATGAAATGTTTGCTGCGGTCCCATAAATATTGAGTGCTCCAAGAATTTAAGGTAAATTAATTAATGCACTTGATATTATTAATTGACACAACAAGTCATATATGATCAGCTGAAGCATCTCATTGATCAATCCTTTGCTTTGTCTTTCACGCAAAGTAGATGTCGTAGAATTAATGAATTAAAGGGTGGAATTAATTCAGCTGTAAGAACAGGAGGGAAAAGCACCAATGTAATTTGACCAAGTTCAAATACTTTGGAGGCACCACCAGTACTCGATCAAGACACAAAGTATGAAGTCTTCTCCAAATGTAATTTGATCAATTAAGTTCGTCAATTAATGTTCATCGATCCTCTCTGTACGTACATTCAGTACAGAATTAAGTGCACATTAATAACTCCAAATTAAGCAACCTCCTCGATCCTCCAAATTAAATACCCTCAATGGCCAATTAATTTTTTATCACGTTCTTTAGGGGCCTAGAAATACTTGAACTAGGGGGAGGGTAAAAATGATTGCAATAGGTATAAATCAATTGATTTAATTTCAGATATATTCTTTTTCATGTGCTGGCTGAGTGTAAACGACACCATTCAATACCTTACCTTTTATACTAGCAAAAAAAGAAAAAAGATAGAAGAACCCAACAAAAATAATTGAATGTATCTACAATTCCCCCCATTAACAAAGCAGCAGGGAGGAGACTTGTGCAAAAAATGCAACCAGGAATTGAGGATGGGTGGTTTAGTGCACAACAAACGACGAGAGCACTGCAGCTCCCTATAAAGCCATTAGATTAGAAGATATAGCTGCCAAGGAGCTTGGCTCATAACCGTGCACCCTAAAGCGATAGATGCACGTATGATCTGAACTCTCATGGTTGGAGGTAAAGTCTAGTCGCACCTTGTTGACCACCACACCCAACTCATGAGCTGTCTCGATGTTGAAGGTCTGCGCATTGCTCTTCTCCAGGTCATAAGAGAACTCACTCAAGTGGTACACCTTGACTTGGCTGGATGGGTCATCATCATCATCTGATTCAAACCATGCAGAGACCCGACAATCCTTGGGGGCACTGCTCCTGTCATAAGCCACGCTCTGCGCACATACCTCATAAAAAGAGGCATCAGCGATAATTAGGCATTATATGAATTAATAGGAAAGAAAAAGTTGAAAGAAACAAGCACTAAGTTCCAAATGCCTCAAAATATAGCTATAAAGGAAAAATGAAAAGAACAATTGGAGCAAAAACATACCTTAGATACATGCTCCAGTGTGACAGCCTCAGGTATAATCCTTGTTCTGAGCCTAATCTCAACAAACCCACTACTTCCTTGCAAGGGAAAACATTGGCCAGGCTCCCCATAACTTGGCTCCAGCATTTTGTGGGCACTAGGGTGAACTCCATTTCAATTATAAAAGCACGAAGCCAATGTTCACTCCCTGAAAACTATGAGGCTCTGAATGACTGACCACCCTGGCCCCACCAGAAGCTAAAGCATAATCAACCCTTCCAAGTCCATCGGCTGCATGCCTTTCAATCTCTTTCTTAACAAGATCCCTAGCAAAAGACATAATTTGGTCCAAATGAACATCACTATCATTTCATCTAGTTTTCTAGCAAACTCATCCTGAAATATTTCAAATTCTTTCTTTGAAAGCAGACCCATGTCCTTGAATTCAGTCAAAGACTTGTCTAAACCATCAGTCTTAACTTCCAACTTCTTCAACTCCTTCTCCAACATTGCTACTTTCTCTTCAATATGCTTTCTAAGTTCCCTCCCTTGCTTGGGATCCATCAGTCTTAACTTTCAACTTCTTTAACTCCATCTCCAACATTGCTACTTTCTCTTCAATTTGCTTTCTAAATTCCCTTGCTTGGGATCCATCAGTCTTAACTTCCAACTTCTTCAACTCCTTCTCCAACATTGTTACTTTCTCTTCAATTTGCTTTCTAAGTTCCCTTGCTTGGGATCCATCAGTCTTAACTTCCAACTTCTTCAACTCCTTCTCCAACATTGCTACTTTCTCTTCAATTTGCTTTCTAAGTTCCCTTGCCATGATCCCAAGCTCATTTCCAATTTTTCGATCTACGGCATCCACCTGAACTTGCAACATGTTAACTATTTTCTTTAAAGATGCCTCAATTTCAGAAACCCGACCCTCATAATCCAAAGCAAGAAATGGTGAGTTAGTATTGTCTCCAATCCTACCAGCCAATCTCCAAACTGTCTGCCCCAGCCATAAAAGAGCTACTAGAAGCAAACAAATCTTGGTTAGAATGCTAAGAACAGTTTGCCACTTTGCTTTTCGCCGCTTCGGGATAGCTCTTTTATGCCGTGACAAGTTTTTAGATCTCTCAACAACAGATTCTTCCCTATTTGTGTGGCTTAGATCCTTTCCATTAACAATCATCTTATCCTCATTAACTCCTCCTTCAGTAAGCACATAAAGCCTTGATTTCTTCTCTACAACTTCCATCGTTCTTCTCCTAGCATTTGGCTTCAAAGATGCATTATTATTGACAGGATTTGCTTCCATTGAAGCAATGGTGGAAGCAGAGACAAGAAGTAATCTAAGAAAGATGGAAATAATAAATAAAGATTTTGAGGACAAAAAGACTGAATATCTCTCATAGCTAAAGCTAAAGAAGCAATGAATTAAATTGAAAGGAAAAAGAAATAACAAATAACAGATTCAACCGCCCGTAAAACTAAAACATATACATTTCCTAAGAAAAACAAATTTGCAACAAAAACTCCTTTAGAAAAAGATCAATCAACCAACCAACAAAATGTTAAGCTATAAAATCTGCAAATAAAACCAGAAAACTAAAAAAATGTCTCAATAAATATTTCTTTAAATTTGTTTACGATATGGATCAAACTTTCCATCGTTAAAAAGATGCATTAATGTCCAAAGAATTGAAGGGTGACCACCAAAACTCACCAATGCATCTCTTCCTAGTTTTTTTTTTTTCAACCATTATCTAAGTGCATCTTCTAGAGGTACATTATTGCTATACAAACATAATAAACATATCGCATAGTTAACTAATAAATTAAAGAAACTTGATATAATAAACTAAATGTTTATTTCTTTAAAAAAATTATGACATATGCAAATATAAATAATCAACAAAGAGATAGAGAAAAAAAATCTCATCTGATCCTTAACATCACTGCAAATGACTACATTAAAAGCACCGATAACAAATTTTTTATTATGATTTTAAAAGAACCCTCCTTAAAAAAATACTAATAATAAAATTCTTTCTCAAGATTCTAAAACAATCCTTCTTGAAAAAAAGCACTGATAACACAACAAAACAGATTGATTCAAAAAAAATTACAAAAAAGAGCCAAGTGGAGAAATACCGTAGGTGTGAGGACCAATCGATCGCACAGGAGGCTTGGGCTCCGCATGGTCGTGCTAAGGTGTACGGGTGTGAAGACCGATCGCAGCTCAGCTTGATCTCGGCGTACGGGTGTAAAGACCGATCGCAGGCTCTGCGTGGTCGCCGAGGAGATCAAGCGCCAAGGTGAGAGCGGTTTGGATTTCTTTTGCGAGGGGAAGGAAGAATTTATAGAAGGGGGGCCGCCAATTCCTTCATTTTCGATTTCTAAAGGGATTGTGTTTTCCTTTTTTATAGGACGGATGCCACATGTGGCCTGGGTCCCGCGAGCTCAATCGCACTTGTGCTGGTTGTCCGAGCGTTGTTACATTGACGCATCCGTTCTTTTATTATATTTATCCCTCCGCCAACGAGGGATAGCAGTCTCTCCGTCTCCGGTTTGGATTAGGATTACTGCATTAATTTATGGTATATAATTAATATATATTTATATATAATAATATATAAATTATTGGGTAATGGGCCAAATGTTGGGTAATGGGCCAAAATAAGCCTTGAATACCCTAATGGGCCTTGAAAGCCTATTACCTCTTTATGTGTGTGAATGAAATTATGGGGACATTTAGTCCCACATCGAAAAAATCAAGAAAGGAAGGTTCACTTATAAGGAAACCACTTTCTTGAAGCTTAAGTTCCTTAGGCTCACCATAAGTGGAGAGCTTGAGGGTGATGCGTTGCATCACCCTTGCACATGCGCACGAGCGTGTGCGAAGGGCACAATGGGTGCTTTGTAGGTGCACTTTGCACGTGCGCATCATCGCAAGGAGCTTGAGGGGCTATAAATTTTTTCTAGATCAGGAGAATTCGACGGTGGAGACTGATCGGATCAAGATAAGGGCTGAAATCAATTGATCATTGATCGATCGGATGAAGGATCGAGATGCGGTGATCAAATTACAATCGCGATCACGATCCAACGGTTGACACCCATCGGTTGACCCAGTCGATAGGACGGTTGGTTGACCAGTCAACAAGATGGTTGGTGATAAGGCATCCGTCCGATCATCGGTTGGTAATAAGGCGTCCATCCGATCGTATGGTTGGTGATAAGGCATCACTTCGATCAAGCCGTTGTGATAAGTGATCTTGAAATGATGTATCAGAGACGTGCAACTGCCTATCTGATAATGATTATCAGATCACGACGATGAAAAGGCATATCGGGATGAGGATAGGCTTATCTGATTGGCTGATCTTCAGATCACAGCCATGAAAAGGCTTATCCGATCGCCTGATCTGAAGATCACAATGTTTAAAGGGCATATCAAGGGTGATAAGCCCTTAACCCTCACATCCTTCGATCAAAGAATTCAAATTAAATTAAATTCGTAGGGTTGCTTCCAAGGAGCACCTAAAAACCTATAAATAGGACCCAAGACCCTCTCATTTCATTCATTCCAATTCCATTCCGAATTGTGTTCTCTCTTAGGAATTTGCATACTTTCCTAAGGGTATTATTGCAATAGTGCATTAAAAAGAGAGTAGCATTCTTGGTTTGATATTTTTGATGAATTATTGTGCTGCTTTCATCAAAAGGAGACTATTGTATCCCGGGAGACAATCGTTATACTAACCATAAGCACCATTGCGGGACAAAATTATCTTAAAGACATAGAGTATAACTCTAGCCTCAGTCTGATCAATTAGGTAGCCACCATCTGCTACACCCAACAATCTTAAGACAATTTCCTGCTACCACGGAAGTGTTGCTGCAGATGACTATGATGACATCCGGTCAAGCCGAAAGACCGAAGAAATTTTTTGGCACAGACTTCAAGAAGTGGCAACAGAAGATGCTGTTCTACCTCACAACTCTAAATCTGGTCAGAGTGCTGACTGAAGATCTGCCTGTCCTGAAGGAAGGAAAGACCGACAAGCAAGTCATTGCTGCAGTAGATGTATGGAAGCACTCAGACTTCCTTTGCAAGAACTACATCTTGAATGTCTGGACAATACCCTGTACAATGCGTACAGTAGTATTGCTACTGCCAAGGAGTTATGGGCATCCCTGGACAAAAAGTATAAGATAGAGAATGTTGGATACAAGAAGTTTATGGTTGAAAGGTTCTTAGACTACAAAATGGTCGACCAAAATAGTTATGGAGCAAATCCAAGAGCTCCAGATTATCCTGCATGAGATACATGCAGAGAGAATGTCTCTCAGCGAGTCATTCCAGGTAGCTGCCATCATAGAAAAACTACCACTACTGTGGAAGGACTTCAAGAACTACCTGAAGCATAAGCAGAAGGAGATGGGACTTGAAGACCTAATTGTCCGCCTGAGGATCGAGGAGGACAATAAGAGCCAAGATAAGAAGACAGGAGGACAACCTGCTGAGCCAAAGGCCAACCTCATAGAAGGAAGAAAGAAACGCAAGTTTCCAGGCGAAGGCTTTAAATAGAAGAAGGGCAATCCAAAGAAATATAAGTTCAAGGGAAAGTGCTTTGTCTATGGAAAGCAAGGA